>JAKJMR010017620.1:299160-335131 GCA_024449315.1 Daboia siamensis
CCCCCCCCCCCCCCCCAAATACAGGTGAAACTTGAAAAATTAGAATTTTGTGCAAAAGTTCATTTATTTCAGTAATGCAACTTAAAAGGGGAAACTAACATATGAGATAGACTCATTACATGCAAAGTAAGATAGTTCAAGCCATGATTTCTCATATTGTGATGATTATGGCTTACAGCTCATGAAAACCCCAAATCCACAATCTCAGAAAATTAGAATATTACATGCAATCAATAAAACAAGGAGTGTACATAGAACAATATCAGACCTCTGAAAAGTATAAGCATGCATACTTGGTTTGGGCCCCTTTTGCAGCAATTACTGCCTCAATGCGGCCTGGCATGGAAGCTATCAGCCTGTGGCACTGCTGAAATGTTATGGAAGACCAGGATGCTTTAATAGTGGCCTTCAGCTCTTCTGCATTGTTCGGATTCATGTCTCTCATCTTTCTCTTGGCAATGCCCCATAGATTCTCTATGGAGTTCAGGCGAGTTTGCTGGCCAATCAAGCACAGTAATCCCACGGTCACTGAACCAGGATTTGGTGCTTTTGGCAGTGTGGGCAGGTGCCAGGTCCTGCTGGAAAATAAAGTCAGCATCCCCATAATGCTCATCTGCAGAAGGAAGCATGAAGTGCTCCAAAATCTCCTGGTAGATGGCTGCGTTGACCCTGGATTTAATGAAGCACAGTGGACCAACACCAGCACTTTTCCCTTCCACATAACTTTCTATTAATGTGCTTTGATACAGCACTTTGGGAACATCCAACTTCTTTTGCAATTACCTTTTGAGACTTTCCCTCCTTATGGAGGGTGTCAATGATGGTTTTCTGCAGAACTGTCAGGTCAGCAGCCTTCCCCATGATTCCTACTGAACCAGATTCAGGAAGCCTTTGCAGGTGTTATGGCATAATTAGCTGATTAGAGTGGGATACTTTGAGCCTAGAATATTGCACCTTTTCACAATATTCCAATTTTCTGAGATTGTGGATTTGGGGTTTTCATGAGCTGTAAGCCAGAATGTAAGCCAGAATGAGGTGGCTGGATGGAATCACTGAAGCAGTAGGCGTGAGCTTAAATGGACTCAAGAAGATGGTAGAGGATAGGAAGGCCTGGAGGAACGTTGTCCATAGAGTCGCGATGGGTCAGACACAACTTCGCAGCTAACAACAACAAGCCATAATCATCACAATTATGACAAATCACGCCTTGAACTGTCTTGCTTTGCATGTAATGAGTCTATCTCATATATTTTGTTGTTTTTGTTAGCTGTGAAGTCGTGTCCAACCCATCGCGACCCTATGAACAACGTTCCTTCAGGCCTTCCTGTCCTCTACCATCTTCTGGAGTCCATTTAAGCTCACGCCTACTGCTTCAGTGACTCCATCCAGCCACCTCATTCTCTGTCGTCCCCTTCTTCTATTGCCCTCGATCTTTCCCAGCATTAGGCTCTTCTCCAGTGAGTCCTTCCTTCTCATTAGGTGACCAAAGTATTTGAGTTTTAGCTTCAGGATCTGGCCTTCTAAAGAGCAGTCAGGATTGATCTCCTCTAGGACTGACCGCCTTGCAGTCCAAGGGACTCGCAGGAGTCACCAGAGTTCAAAGGCCTCAATTCTTTGGCGCTCAGCCTTTTTTATGGTCCAGCTTTCACTGCCATACATTGCAGCTGGGAAGACCATAGCCTTGACTATACACACTTTTGTTGACATGGTGATGTCTCTGCTTTTTAGTGTGCTGTCTAGATTTGCCATGGCTTTCCTCCCCAGGAGCAGGCGTCTTTTAATTTCTTGGCTACAGTCCCCATCTGCAGTGATCATATATTAGTTTCCCCTTTTAAGTTGCATTACTGAAATAAATGAACTTTTCCACAATATTTTAATTTTTTGAGTTTCATCTTTATAGGTAGTTAACAATCCTAATTGGAAACTGAAATTTCTGTTGCTAAGTAAAGTGGTCATTTGATGAACTGTCATATTATACCACTTAGCAATGGCAGGGGCAGCAGTTCCAGTTACCATAGTTAGGCGAGGACCTGCTGCTTCTCCTGCACTGGCTCGCTTACCTTTGCTTCAACTCACTGCACCTATTCATCTCACCATCTCCTCCTTTTACATGGCCCTACCATTTAAGCCTGTTGACTCCTCCTCCCTGACTGACCTTTACTATCTTCTTCCAATTGCTGACAAGGTGTACTCAGCAAAGGTACCTACTGCCCCTTCATGCAGGCTTAGGGAAGCCTTGTGCAGCCTTGCAAGTTCAGCTAGGAGTGGCAGGAGCAGCCTCAACAGCGGCATGGGTGGCAGGGTACAGGGCAGCCAAAAGAGATGGAGAGGAAATAGGTGGCTGGGGAAAATGAAGCAGCACTGCTGTGGTAAGTGGGGCAAGCTGCCAACAACCGTCATTTTTATCACATGCCCAGATAATGGCAAAAGAGGACCAGTCGTAATTACAACTCGCTCAGCACTTCATAACCTTGAATGATTGTTGAATGTTAAGTCATTTAATGAAAAGAGTGGAAAAGGATCATAATTTTAATTACTTGACACATCTGTACCAATATTCTGCTTGCATACCTCTCTCTGATTTAAATGCATATCTTGAAATTGTGTGTTGTTGATTATATAATCACACTTTTTAATATCCTAAAGCACTCATCGATGATACGCTAAAATACTGGCAACTTTGAAATGTTCTCCAGTGACAAATATTTTTCCAGCAAATAGAAACTCACCAATGATTCTGTCAATATATTTACTGAGATGCTTTGTGAAGAAATTATTAAGTTGGTCTAGATAATTTAAAAAATATTTTAAAATAATATTCACAGTAAAACAACAGGAAAAGATTAAATAATAATCTATGATTATGGAAAAGTTCTCAGGTTAAAATGTTGAATATTTTCAGAAGAAAAATGAGCAAAAGAAACTAAGATTTGAGTACAATAAAATGTTGAACTAAGAACTAAAGAAACACATGTTCAAATACAATGTAGTATATATTTCATTTAAAAATCATAGAAAATATAAAAAAACATTTATTTCATTTCTAAAGAGCCACTTTATTTCATTCATAAACTGTTTAATTCAAGAGCTTTAACTTCAAGCCATTCAGGTTTAGCTGGAATAAAGTATGTTATATTCATGTACTTGTGATTCATCTACTTGCGATTTAATTGAAAGATTATGCAGGGAACAGAATCACTTTGTTAATGTGTAGTATTTATTGGCTTTAATAAACCTGAGCAGAATTCTCTATTTTGCTTGTGATTTCAACACCTCCCATTTTCCTACTGATTAGAAGAAAACAGGGTTTATACTATCTTTAATGCAGTCTATTTTTTAATGCATCTTCCAATGACTTTTACATCCAACACTTATAACAATTATGTTATGTGAAGATAAATCACAATTGGTAGTAACTAGCATTAATAGTGAATACTGCTAAGCTTGTAAGCCGCCCTGAGTCTTCGGAGAAGGGCGGGATATAAATGTAATAAAAATAAAATAAATAAATAAATAAATAAATTGAAGTATAATAACACAACAGTTCCTGGACCAAAGCCAAAATATAGACCAACAAATAGCTACTATTCATTACTAAAATCAGCATAGTCACATATTCAGTACTCGAACATTCAGCGGGAATTTAGAAAATGCTAGATAATTAATCTTATAATACAATCCTTACTTACCTTGTTCAGGCAATATTTGTTGTTCTTCTTATAGAGATGCTGCAGACATTTCATGTTTTGTTTGTCTACAATCTTGCCAAAGAATTCATTGATGGTTTTGATAGAAACTGCACAGACAGCAGATTTAGGAATCGGATCTGAAGAGTCTGGTTTACTTTGGGCAAAAGCACCAAATAAAATATCATCATTCATATCAAGGCCCATTTGCTGGGCTAAGGTTGCACCTGGTTTACCAATATATGCAGCCTGTAAAATATTAAATACTTCATTTGACCTCTTAACTGATCTCTTCTTACGTTTTTCAGTGTAAATGCATTCGAGGGGCATTTCCACATATGAACGCAATTCAGAATCAAAAGAGCAAAAACGTATAATCCTTGTATGAAAAGTTTGGGAGTCAAGAGATTCTCTTTGAACAGTAAGGAAGTACACAAAATAGTCCTTTTCAAATGCATGAACATATTTGATGGGGTATGAATCCCTGAATTCTGGAAGAATGTCAAAGTAAGAGTAAGCGGTGATGAACTCAAATCCATCCAGAGTTTCTTTTAATCTTCGGACTGATATTGAATGAAGCAAATGGTCCTGCTGTGGTGAATTACTTACAGTATTGCCAACGTAGAAGTATACAAATCTTTCTTTTTCTGCCACTAGAATTTTGGTTCCTAAGGGGCTTACAACACAGTCAGGGCACTCATCTGATTCCTCATCCATCAGTTTGGAATACATGCAGTGTACTCTACTTCCAATGTCAGCAGGATTATCAGGATAAATGACATGTCGCTGACAGGTTCCTTTGGCTACACTACCACAACTGATAAGATGATGATCATAATATGTTTCAAAGAGTAGAGCCATGTTAATGTTATCTTTCCAAATATCAGATTGATTTCCTTTAGGTTTACATTCATCACATGGAACACAACTTGGATTCTCAAGAACAGGTCCAGTCTTGTACTCATAGACATTGTGAAGAGTTTCATTTAAGACATAGATTTTATTGACTGCACCTACATACAGATGCTGTTTGTAGAGAATAATATTTTGTATTGGGGTTTCCGCAATGAAATATGGAAGTTGATATTGGATGCTCAAATTCATCTGTGGCTGTGAACCTGCTTCTTTACATTTGCCATTGCTCCTCTGTACCAAGGTAGACAGGAATAATATAATCTCAAAGGGAGAAGTAGCAAAAAGGTTCATAATTGCAGATTTATCCTGTCAAAAGATATTTTAAGAAAGATTCATTACCATATGACTAATCGACAGAACTGTTAATCTAAGATGTATTATTTATTCAAAGCATTTATACCATAAATTCAGTGTAAAAAGCTTCTAGAACAGCTTACCTAATACAAAATCAAATACTGCCTAAGAAGACTTAAATGACACAAGACTGAAAGAAAAAGATTTAGGGAAAGTAAAAGTAAAGAAGTTACCTTAGATTCAAATAATTGTTTTATCATTTCTAAAATAGGCAATTATAATAGAAATGGTCTGTTCAGGAATCTTTATGTAAGACCATCGCTTTTAGAAAAATATGGATTTCCCAAGATGTAGAATGGGAAAAAATGATACTAGGGCTAGGGGAAAACAACAACAACAACAACAACAACAATTCATTCTGAAACAATATCAACATTTGTTATTCCTGCTATAATTTTAAATATTTTATGAGAACCAGGCTTATAAATATTAACTATTTTTGAAAATTATAATGAGTTAAAGCCAAAATCATATATATATAGGCTTGCCAGCAGTAGCAGTTAATAGGATACGCAAAACTTTCTAACAAGTGCTTCATAATGTGCTTGAGGTCACATAAAACATTTCCATTCAAATCACTAAAGCAGTACATAACTACTTTATAGCCACATGTGGAGCCATCTAGAACAGGGGTGTCAAACTCAATTTCATTGAGGGCCGCATCAGCATTGCGGTTGCCCTCAGGGGGCCAGGGTGGGTGTGGCCTGGGTGGGCGTGGCCTATTGAATGGGCATGGCTAAAGTGTGTTTGGCCTACTGGGTGGGCATGGCCAGCTCTACATCATTTGCATCAAGGGTGCCTATGGGGCCTGGGCAGGAGTGGGACAGATCTGAGGGTCTCTGGCAGAAGGAGGGTCTCTGGGCCAGGGCCAAGGCAGAGGGGGCTGTTCCCTCACTGTTTCCAGGATGGCTTCGCGGGCCACATGAAACCACTTCGCGGGCCCGATCCGGCCCCCGGGCCTTGCATTTGACATGTCTGATCTAGAAGCAGCTTATGAAACCAACCTTGCAAGTCTGAGAAAAGGCATGACTGGTTTAATTCTTAAAAAAAAGAGAGGTTTTGTACATGTTCCCAATACATTGTAATATACGTCTTTGAAAAGATTTATAAAACAGAACATGAAATCTCTTGTTTTACTTAGCATTATGTTATATAAATAGGACACTATCGTTCTCAGAAGGCCAACATTTCTTTTTTTTTTTTTATTGAAAAGTTTTTCAGTACATTTTAATTATTACATCCCATCCCCCAACCCTTCCCAACCCTATCCCACCCTCTCACCCTCCCCTTCCCCCCTCCCCCCCCCCCGGACTTCCCAGAGCTAGATACAAGGTATAAAAATAAAATAACCAATCATAAACTCCTATATACTAACAACAATAAACTATTAAATCTCTCGCACTTTAGCTCTTATAAATTGACTACAAGCAATATACTTATTCAAATGCTAGATGAAACTTTTTAGTCCCGTATTTATTCTGGATGTAATCAATCCATTTCTTCCACTCCACAATATATCGTTGTTGTGAATGATCTTTCAAATATGCTGAAATCTTCGCCATTTCCGCCAGGTTGGAAACTTTTAAAGTCCATTCCTCTATGGTCGGCAGTTCTTCCTTCTTCCAGTATTGCCCTATTAAAAGTCTCGCTGCCGTAATTAAGTTCAACATCAAATTAATGTCCAGCACAGTAGTATCAGTAATAATGCCCAGTAAGAACAACTGCGGACAAAACTTTATCCTTTTCTTGAATATCTTCTGCATATTCCACCAAATTTTAATCCAAAATACTTTGATCTTTTTACAAGTCCACCATATATGAAAGTACGTTGCATCTTCACCGCCACATCTCCAACATTTAGGCTGATAATTCGGATACATACTTGCTAACTTTCTAGGATCTAAATGCCACCTATAAAACATTTTATAAAAGTTCTCTCTTAAATTTTGAGCTTGCGTAAATTTCACATTTCTCACCCAGATCTTTTCCCAAGTGTCCATTGTGATAACTTCCTGAATATTCTGTGCCCATTTTATCATACAGTCCTTAACAATTTCTGTTTCTGAATCAATCTCTATCAATGCAAGATATATCCGTTTGATATGCGCTGGTCCCTGATTTCTAATTTGCTTTACCAAATTTTCATCATTCATTAAAAAACCAATCTTCTGATCCTCTTTCCACCTGGCTTGTAATTGTCCATATTGAAATCAAGTTTGTACAATCTTTTTTTCTCGTAGAAGATTATATGACTTCAAACTCCACACATTCCTCTCCAAACTCAGAATTTCCTTATATGTAATGACATCATGCTTAAATCCAACATTTATATTCTCTATTGCGTGTTTGGGTATTGCCCATAACGGTATCTTATAATTTAACTTTTGTCTGTGCTTTTTCCAAACTCGCAACAAAGCATACCTCAAAATATGCATTTTAAACACATTGTCTACCTTTTTATCATACAATAAGTATGCATGCCAACCAAATAACAAATCATGCCCTTCAAGGTTTAATAATCTCCCCTGTGTAGAAGGCCAACATTTCTTGTTTCAGATTTAAACTTTTTAGGAAAGAAGCTAAGAATCTTAACTGAAATATTATCAGATTAATAGGAAAACATGTCCATTATTTGCTGATCTACTTCCAATAGTCACAGGGAATTGACAGCCCTCTTGTTTTATCTCAAGAAAATGGAATTCAGAACAACCCACAAAATAGTATTCTCATAAATGATTTCCATTTCATCTTTAAACAAACCAGTGTTAATAATACAATTAGCATTTACTTTATAAATATATAAGCATCTAGTTAATATATAATTGTTTTATTTAAAAACTTTATTCATTATACACTTCCTTAACAGCACTATAACAATATAAACTAACACATTTAATAACATAGAATATAAAGGTAAAAGGTAAAGGTAAAGGTTCCCCCGCACATGCGTGCTAGTCGTTTCCGACTCTAGGGGCCAGTGCTCATCTCCGTTTCAAAGCCGAAGAGCCAGCGTTTGTCTGAGGACGTCTCCGTGGTCATGTAGCCGGCATGACTAGACACCAAAGGCGCATGGAACGCTGTTACCTTCCCACCATAGTGGTCCCTATTTTTCTACTTGCATTTTTACGTGCTTTCGAACTAGGTTGGCACTCTGTTATGCGGCACATAGGATTCGACCCGCCAAACTGCCGACCTTCTGATCGACAAAGCTCAGCGTCCTAACCCACTGAGCCACTGCGTCCCTAACATAGAATATATTAATCACTAAATATTGACAGACACTCTTTTTTATATATTGTATTGATTTGATTCTAATCCTAGGACATTTTAAGTATATTCAGGAATATTGATATTACCTTCCCTGAGTAATGTGTTTTTTACATGTTTTGTTTATTTTTTCAAGATTAGTTCATTTTTTAAAATGCTTACAGCAATAAGTCCTTGCACTGCATAAGCCTTTAACAATACAGACAGGCAGGAAACACATTTGAACTGTCTAACAGGCTGATGAGTCTAATCTAGCACATTTCTTCCTTTTTATTCATTTTGATGTGGTTTTCAAAGTGAAAAGTCTTGTGAGTAGGGCGATATTTTAAACTTCTGACATGAAGTTTAATAATAAATGAATTGTGGTTGAAGCAGTGGGGTTTTCATCATTTTTCAACATTGTACTACAAGTTAAACCAAAACACTGTTCTACTGATACTTAGTTGCTAATCTAAATTTAGTTTCTTTAGAAGCAAACAATTATGCCATCTAAAAGGAACATGACAACCATATGCTGTTTATAGGATATGCTGGGCAATGTATTATTTAGTTATGGATAAATAGTATTGTTTCTGGTATAGAAAGATGAATAGCATTGTTACCAATCATTCACAAAAACAAATTTAAAAGCATCTTTGATATCTAGAAATATGAAACCAAGCTTCAACAAATTTATTTCTAAAGTAATATTCTTTTTATTATGCTTTATTTATTTTACTTAAAGATACAGTAGCTTGCATATGCAGTATGTTTCCCAGAAAGGTATCTATTTATCTTCAAATTCAACTAAACCTTTACTAGAATTTCCTTTTCTCTGTTACTAGCTATTTTGAAAAATTTCTGCAAAGAGAAGTAATGGGAGAGTTTCACTTTCAAATCGCATAGCTATTTATTTGGATCCAGATAGTTTTTACAATGAATATGTATTTTTGAATTTGATAAAACTGGGAGAAAATAGGAAAAAATATTTGATTTACTGAAGCTCTTATGTCGTCTGCATATTTCATATCATTAAATATTGAATTCCCTTTCACCGTGGCATACCCTATTAAATTGTATAGATAAGAGGATTGGCAATAACAGTATTTGCTTGGCTTATTTCTTTAAAATTTCTCAAATCAGGATAATTTTATAGGGGGAAAAAACAAGAGGCAAAAAACTTTCTCTATTAAGTATGTATCATTTCAGGATGAAAAGGAATTCCAAAGGTTCTTCTCAAGACACTTTACTTCAATGTTTGATCCAGGCCTCTTATTACAACGTATCATTGCAAGGCAAATTGCTTGTGATGGAGTGTTCTGGAAACTTCAAAAGCTTGCATTTATTTTATAATTTTATTTTGCCTAACAAAGCTATTGATCAAATGGAGAACTTGAGATCAAGTGTTAATCATGTGGTTGCACACGTATAATTCTTCCTAAATAGACCCTCCTATATACAGATAGTCCTTGACTTACAACAGTTTGTTTAGTGACAATTTGAAGTTACAATGAAGTGCCTTATGAACATTTTTCCCATTTATGACTGTTGCAGCATCCCCATGGTCAAGGGAATAAAATTTTGATGCTTGACGACTCATACTTATGATGGTTGAGGGTCCCAAGGTCATGTAATCCCCTTTTGCGACCTTCTGACAAGTAAAGTCAATGGAGAAACCAGATTCACTTAACAAGTGTATTACTAATTTAACAACTGCAGTGATTCACTTAACATATGTGGCAAGAAAAGTCATAAAATGGAGCAAAACTCACTTAACAAATTTCTCACTTAACAACATAAATTTTGGACTCAATTGTGGTTGTAAGGTTCAGACCTTGAGGACTACCTGAACTTAAAAAGAATATATATGTAGTATCACATTCTAAATAATCCACACTATTTTCTGACAGTTTTCAAACAACCCATTCTTCAAATTTCTTCATTTCCTATACCATTTTAGGCTACATCATCTATGAAATAATAAAGAACAGAGTTAGAGTTCGGACACAAAGTATGTAAGTTTAAATCATGCTATTGTCAAGCTATGAACTCTACTGCCTTTAGGACCACAGCATGCTTCTAACTTGCCAACAGAGGGGGGAGGAAGGGAAGAGAGCTTTGAATCCACAGGTGTTCTTTATCAGTATGAGACCCAAAGCTGCTGAAGAATTGTGTTGGCGAAACTAAAATCTATTCTCATAACAATTAGTATAAGATGCATTGGACAATGTGACCTATACTGCCAAAGAGGGGTGGGAAAAGTTTCGTTTTTTTAATTAACTGCTTCCCGCCGTTCACCATTTTCTTAGAGCTAGCTTCTCTTTGATCCCACCAGTTTGATTCTGCTCAATAAAAGCAATCATTAGGAGTTTGCAATGACTCTGATGTTTTGTTTGGTTGGGCTTTTCAGCCAGGGGTTGACCATCACACAGAACTTCAGAAAAGTCAGTTTAAATACTTGAAAAGGTACAGACTACAGGTAGTTCTCGACTAACGACCACAACTGGTACCAGAATTTTGGTACCAGTAAGTCATGGCTGATTTTTCTTTTGCCATGGCTGTTAAGCAAATCACTGCAGTTCTTAAATAAATGATGTGGTTGTTAAGCAAATCCAGCTTCCCCAATTGACTTTGCTTGTCATAAGACAGGAAGATCACAAATGCTGATCATGTGATCCAGGGATGCTGCAATTGTTGCAAATACATGCCGTTGCCAAGAACCTGCAATTTGATCAGGTGATCAAGGGGTTGTTGCAATGCTTCTATGTGTGAAAACCAGTCATAGGTCACTTTTTTTCAGTACTGCTGTAACTTTGAATGGTCACTAAACAAATGCTTATAACTCAAGGACTACCTGTACTTGGGACTAACATTAGGTAAGTGCAAGGACCAGTTATAACTTTTTCTCAGTGTCACTGTAACTTTGAACAGTTGCTAAGTGAATGATTGTAAGTCGAGGACTATCTGTATAGTACTGAGCTAGATGGAATAATAGTGAAACTCAAACATTCTTAGATCCAGAAAAATGGAAAGGAAGGAATGGTAGTTGGCTTCACTATTCTTAGATGTTGGCAGCTTTCAATAAACTGGCTGTCCATGAAATCCAAAGATTCTTCTTTTCTTTTGATATACTTTGTATTCACAATAATGGCTCCTGCAATAGCACCCCAAAAAAAAGGTTCTGGTCCAGTCTCACATTTGCCTTTTTCAAGGGATGATTCCTTCTAGGTTTGGAATGGGTGCTGGCACTGAACCTATAAGTCCATTCCAAGCAGCCCTATCTCTTTCTCTCATCATAGCACCTTATAATGAAAGGAAGGAAGAAGCTCAGAAAGAGAAGAAAGAGAAAAGATGCCACTAGCAAAAGCATTTCAGTTTTGCTTCAATATCTTGGATATTGAGAATCCCTTCTCAAACCCTTCATATCATGAATTCATATATTTATACAATTCCTATTTTACAGGCTTAGTGGAATTTGTATAGAGGAAATTTTCTAATTCAATACTGCTGGATTATCATACATCAAAGTTGATGCACATACAGCCTATAAAATATAAAGCCAAGAATAATAGGACTAGGTAGTCATCACTGAGACATTTTGTAGCAGTTTTACTAGAAGCCCAACTATCAACACAACATAGCTATTGCAATATTTGCAATCTAATATTTTACTAGTCTATTAAATTTCTTCTAACATGGCTATCTTTGTATATATCCATCACTAACTAAAATAATTTTTATCAGTCTTTGGACAGTACTTGAAAATCTTCAGTAGCACAATATTTGACCCTTCAATTTACAAAAGCATTTCAGATAATCTCAATATGAATAGTTTTCTTTAAATTCATGGGATGAAGCATATTCACATTTGGTGTTTAACTTAACAAGCTAAAAAATACCAATGTTGTTTGTGTAGAAACTTTTCCAGTTTGGATGCAATATAAAAGTTACTATATTGAACTCAAACAGAATGACAGAATTTGTGGGTAGACAAAAAAAAAGACCACTAATAATGTAATAGCCAGCAAATCTATTCTAGAGAGCATGATGTCAGAACATTCATCCTCAACTATAAATGGGTTCTGGCTAGCCTCCCCAAGCATAGTCAGCATGTTGGAGGTGCAACAAATAAGTAATGCAATTGGTGTTAAGAATGTAACTGATACTTATGTGGACCTAATATTCCTTACTGTAAGTGTAAGGTTAGTTTTCTCATTTTATCAGTTAGCATTATTTCCTGCTGACCAACTGTTTCATGCATCTCATAATTCCTTTTTTTAAAAGAAAAAATAAATGAATATTTTAAAAGTATTCAGATTACTGTAAGTTTTAAATATAAAATAACTACCACATTCTGTGAAAATTAGAGATTAGATTGAAATCCTGCATGGAATTTCATGGAAATGAAACTTTGCCACATATTTACCTTTCTGTTTTAGAATTACAAAGTTAAGTATTGTGTCTAAAATGATACAGAAAAAGTGTGCATCTCCAGTAAATCTTGCTAAATCTTATCTTGGAAAATATGCTTTCCTAATCACCTAACAGATACATATTTCCAAAACCAGAACTGTTTTATAGTCAGGCTATAAATTAAAAAAAATATTGCTTTTTGTGCCATTAATAAATTACATATATTAATGCAACCTGAATAGAACTAACAAAAAGTCATAGGCTTTTCCAGAAAACGTAGCCTTTGTTTTCCTGAAATATGAAACACAAAATATCTTCAGTATATTTACTGAAGTCTAAAAGTCAAGAGAAAAATGAAAACCAAGGTAGTATATACTTTAATGTTTAGGAAGTATTTACATGCAAGTCTCATTAATCAATTTACAATGCTATTCTATTTATAGCAGATTTCAATAAACCAAAGTTTAAATTATTTAACCAGGTCAAAATCAATTATTGTAGTATGCTTTTAAACACATGCATACAAAAGTAGTAATTTATCGTCTATTTTGAAAAAAATATAGTTTTTTTTACTCATTTTATTTTAACATAGCAAGTAAACTGTAGAGTAAATAAATAATATTTTCCTTTGCTACCTACTGCATTACTTTAAATCCCTAAGAATAAAGTGAGCTTTTCAGCCTATGCCAGACTAGATTTATTTCATTTCTTATGATAGTAATAGTGCTGGACTAAAATGGCACAATAGGTCTTTACTATTAGTAATTTAATAAGCCTTCAAGAATTTTCACTGATGTTCTATGGGAAAAAAGCAGAACAATAACACTATTTTGTTTCAAAGACTGAGAAGGAAGAATACTAGCCAACCTTTGCTGAAAAGGTACAGAAATAGTATGAGTAAAGGCTGAAGGTTTAAGATCATAATAAGGAAGTTAAATATTCTGAAAATATTGAAAGGAGGCCTAAAAAAAGAAATTCACACAAGAATGAAGAGCAGGGGAAAAAAAACCCAGACGTTAGAATGTGTATCATTATATTGGTTTGAGCTTAGTTGGGCTTTATGAAATCTTCACTAAAGCTTTTATTTTTTGTCATCCCCCATGTACAAAAAGACACAGATCGCATAGCAATATTTAGCACCAAAAGCAAAAAAAGGCAAATAGACACTATAGATGGAGAGAAATATTTAGATTCACATTTTATTGTGTGAATATATTTAATGTTTGCTGAGGGTGGGTGAAAGAGGACAAGTGACAACATATATACTGTGATGTCATCACAATAACGATGCAACTTAAATCAGGTATGATGCAGACAACAAAACTATGTATTTTGAGTGATTAAGTCATGATGCATATTTACTGTCATGTTGACCTCATTGTGATTTGTAATAGGTGCCAATGCATAAATCTCATTTGATTTTGTTCTTTCTGAATAATAGGTGAAGTAATACAACAGAAACATGTGTGCATTAACAAAAGAAATTCACCCAAAGTGGTATTCATATAATTTGACAGAAATTCTTGTAAAGTAAGTCATGAAACAAAAGTAAAGATTTGATTAGACTTTTTAATGAATACTTATTTTGATGCAGGCGCACTGTTTTGCCTTCCACTGTCATCTTCAATTATGGATTATGCCTAAAACTCACATCATTTGTATCTCTGCCTCTCTCTGTCCCTGTCTCTCTCTCTCAAAATCATAAAAGATTAAAGTACACTCATGTTTTTAAACTTATTGCATGGAATTGTTTCATATTTAGAATGCAAGTTTGCTTTACAAAATTGGCATTGTTTTCATTTCACCCACTTAAGATTAGGGAGATACAGGATCACTTTCATATAATTTAAAATTGAAGAACTATAAAACAAACAAAGTTGGAACAGCTACCACAGAGGAAACCTGTTTCACCTATTTTAAGAAGGAATAATTTAGCAGTCTTTTCTTCTTTTGCAGACTTATCAAAAAAGAACTAATGTATGTTTCCCCTCCATCTTGTGACTCTTTAAAGGCAGAATCCTCCCTCTTCCTGACATTCAATTGTTTCTTTTCTGCTCCATTTAACAGTGAACCAAAACATTTTGTAATCTGAAATAAAGCCCCTTCTATTACAGACAACTCAATTAAACCTTCAGTTTATCATGCTATCTCCTTTCTCTGGTTGTAGTTCCATAAGTGGACTATATACTTAGATTTCCATGATCCAGCAGGTTATATTCATATATCAGAACAGACATACATTAGCTTTCTCTTTTTAATTACCACATAAAAAACATAACTTTCTTGTCACAAAACATAGACGAAATTATGCAGATGTGCACATGCTGTAACATAGACAAAGATGGAGAAAATCAGAGCTACATCTATTGAGGCAAAACCATACCCGGAGAAATAGAAACTCCATTGATATTTTTAATAATTTATTTATTCATCAAAATTTTACATCGCCTATGTTACTTGCATGACTCAGATACATCGCATTAGGTGCATGGCAAAGTTACATCAAACATGTACACTGAACTAGTACTTCAATTAAAAAATGTTTTCAGGGTTTCATGAAATTACTTCCAGGAATACTTCAACCTCTTTTAAAAAATAATTAATTATCTAGGGAAGAGTCCTTAATTTTAGAATTTCTCTCATTTCCTCTTTTGTAAAGCTAAAAATATCTTAAAAGTCATCTGTGTTTGTTTTAACACTATTTTCAGAAAATAAACAAAATCTAATATTTTACAGAATACTTTCCTTCATTGCAGATTTTGATGTTTAATATACTTCATACTTGCATTTGAAGTATGCATTCACTCTAAAATTATAGATATTAAAATCAAGGTTGTTATATGTGAAAGAAGAACTTCTCAATGCATGGAAGTGCAAAACAGCACTTTTCTTCAGAATTCTAAAGAAGCTAGATCTTCTGCAAAGTTGCACCGCTGCTTTCCTAGGAAGAAAGGAAAAGATGCAGTTTTAAGGATTCAAAGAAAAAGGCTTCACTTGCTTTGCCATGCACTGTGAAGTGTTTCAAGAGCTACCTGATAGCAATTAATTTTCTACAGACATGATTTACAGTTGCGATGTATTATATATTTTTTTAAGTGGAGGCTTGTACACATTGAAGACAGAATTAAGTCACATTCCTTTCATGAAGGACAGGCATCTGCATGTTTGCTAAAGATATAATAACCTCTATATCAGATGAGGTAGGGAGGAAACATTTCTGTTATTTGTTATCAGATACTAACAGAATTCTTGTTAATCTATTGTTAGGACAAGTTACAAGGCAAAGAGATTCCAATATATAGAGGAAAGTGAATTTTCTCTTGATAATTAGCAAAATAATATATGGCGCATTCAGAAAATATTCAGACCCCTTTCACTTTTGCCAATTTTATTATGCTAAAGCCTGATTCTACAGTTGTTGAAATTCTTTTTTTTTTCTTATTGCTCTATACCACGGGTGTCAAACTTGCTGCGTCACATGACATGTCGTGACGTATCATGACTTTTTTTGCACTGCCGGAGCTGGGGTGGGCATGGCCTCCATATGATGCAACCGGCCCGCAGGCTGGTTTGACACTCCTAATCTACACTCAGACCCTTTGCAACAACACTTAAAATTTAGCTTAGGTGCCTCCCATTTCTCTTAATCGTTGCTGATTTGGAAAGACGCGCACCTCTATCAAAGGCCTCACAGCTGACAATGCATACTTTAGCAGAGCAAAAGCCACAAGATCAAAGGAACTGTCTACAGAGCTCAAAGACAGGATTATTGCAAGGCACAAATCTGAGGAACGCTATATTAAAATAATTGAACTTGTTGTTAATTATGGCTTAGGTCTGGACTAACTTTGGGGGTCATGTTTTCCCAAAAGAACTCCTTGACCATATGTCCTACATGCTGCTGAAGAATCTAATCAGATTTCTCATTCTAAATAAAAAGTCCTCACTTGAAGACACCTGTATGATCTTGATGAACATAAATCACCAGGACCTGATGGATAACATCCCAGAGTTCTGAAAGAGCTGGCAGATATCATGTCAGAACCACTGTACCATATCTTTCAAAAATCCTGGTGCACTGGGGTACTACCAAAAGATTGGAAAAGAGCTAATGTGATTCCCGTCTTCAAAAAACCCAGGAAACTACAGACCAATCAGCCTAACATCAATACCTGGGAAGGTACTAGAAAAGATAATCAAAAAACAGACCTATGAACATCTAGAAACAAATAAAGTTATAACTAGAAGCCAGAATGGGCTTGTTAAAAACAGATCATGCCAAACCAATCTTACTTCATTCTTTGACTAAGTAACTAAATTAGTAGACCAGTGAAATGCTGTGGACATAGTATACTTAGATTTCAGTAAGGCATTCAACAAAGTACACCACAACATACTTCTTGGAAAGCTAGAAAAAAGTGGGATAGACAGCATCACCATCAGATGGATTGGTAACTGGTTGACAAACCGTACTCAATGAGTAATCCTTAGTACATCTGCATGGAAGGAAGGAACTAGCGGGGTACCACAAGGTTCTGCCCTAGGCCCAGGACTCTACATCTTCATAAACAACTTAGATGAGGGAATAGAAGGGAAACTTATCAAATTTGCAGATGATACTAAGGTGGCAGGAATAGCCAAATCCCTAGATCATGGATCAGCAACCTACAGCTCTGGAGCCAAATGTGGCTCTTTCAGCCTCCTACTGAGGCTCCCAGTCCTCCTCTGCCATTTGCAGAAAGAGAGAGACAGACAGAAAGAGGCACTTGCACTTCCCTTCTCTCTCTCTCTCTCTCTCACACACACACACACACACCCAAAGATGCTCAGTTTCAGATTATACTGTCTTGGATGGTAAATCTGCTTCCATAAATCAACAAGCCAAGGGGGGGGGAGGAGGTTGGGGGAGGAGGGGGCAGGAATGATCCCTGCCAATTAAATGTGCAAATTCCACTGGAGCAACTGAGCACCCCATTTAGCATGAAAAGTGTCGGTGCAAAGCAGAGGAAGGTTTGCAAAATGGAAAGCCTCTTCCCTCCACCAAGATTTAGAGCCGGTGGGAAGACAGTCCTGGCTTTACCCCGAGAGCTTTCATTGCTCATCCAACCTGCCCCCAGCATCGCACTGCCCAGCAATTGGAATTGCCCAAAGGCTGGACAGGATCAGGAATCAAGGTGGGGTAAGGTGGGGAAAGAGAGTGAGTTGTTGAACCGAAGCAAGCGTCCTACAAATGATTCAATACCTCCAAGAAAGCCCCCCCTCTTATTCGGGGTGTAAAACATGTCGGGAGAAAGATCCCCTGCAGAGATGCCCCTTTGGAAAATTGGGAGCAGCAGCAGTGCTGCTACCATCAGGTGCCTTTTTACCTGCCTTACGGCAGTGGCACCCACTCTTCGCATCATCTCTTGGCTGGTGGTTTCGGCCCCCTGGCCCCCTTTACAGCTCTGCCCACACAGCTATGCAGGGGGGAATAGAGAGAGGGTGGAGAGGGAGAGAGAGAGATATGAATATATGTGGTTGTCCTTAATGGACTTTTAGTAAAGAATGTTTAATGAAATATTTTGATGTTTTTTTTTTAATTAAGAGATGAGGTATGGGGAGAATTATGCTGTATTTAAAGATGGTAGATAAGCTACTAAAATTGTTTTCACCTGTTGGGATGAAGGAGAAAGGTTTTTTTCCCCTCTTTTTCCTGTCCTTTTCTCCCCCTTCCCCCCGGCAATTTTTTTCTTTTCTATTTTTCTATTTGTAGTTTTTATAGTTTGCACCAGCTTTTTATTTAATAAATACGAGGACTCAAATAGACACTGAGTATTTTATTTGAAAGTAATCTTTGACCCAGTGTCTTTTTTTGGAGTTCAAAATGCTTTTATTGCATGCAGAAATAAAAATTTGTTTTTCTTTGTAGCAGTTCATGCAACACGCTATCATTTTTTAATACATAGCATAAAGGTAAAAAATGATATATGCAGTGTTATCTTCATTTTAGATGTCAAAAGGTTTTGTGGCTCCCAGTGCTTTCTTTTCTGTGGGAAACGGGTCCAAATGACTCTCTGAGTGTTTAAGGTTGCTGACCCCTGCCCTAGATGATAGATTCAAGATCCAGATGGATTTGACAGACTTGAACACTGGGCCCTATTTAACACAATGAAATTCAATGTAAAGAAAGATAGTCTTTCACTTAGGCAAGAAAAACTAAAAGTACACATACAGATTGCATGAAACCATGCTTAATAGCAGTAACTGTGAGAGGGATCTTGGAGTCTTAGTAGGCAATCAATTAAACATGAGTTAACAGTGTGCGGCAGCAGCCAAAAAAACCAATGCAATATTAAGTTGAATTAACAGAGGAATTCAATCAAGATCGCTTGAGGCACTAATACCACTCTTAGTAAGCACACCTAGAATACTGCAACCAATTTTGGTCACCACACTATAAAAAAGTTGTTGAGACTTTAGAAAAAGTGCAAAGTAAAGCAATGAAGATGATTAGGGGATTGGAGGCTAAAACATATGAAGAAAGGTTACAGGAACTGGGCATGGCTAATCTAGTGAAGAGAAGGACCAGGGGAGACATTATAGCAGTGTTCCAATATTTGAGGGGCTGTCACAGAGAGGAGAGGCTCAACATATTTTCCAAAGTACCTGAAGGCCAGACAAGGAATAATGGATGGAAACTGATCAAGGAAAGATTCAACCTAGAAATAAGGAGAAATGTTTGAGAACAATCAACCAATGGAATAGTTTGCCTTCAGAAGTTGTGGGAGTTTCATCACTGGAAGTTTTCAAGAAGAGGCTGGACTGCCATCTGTCAGAAATGATGTAGGATCTCCTATTTGGGTGAGGGGTTGGACTAGATGACTTATAAGGTTCCTTCCAACTCTGTTATTATGTTATATTATGAAGAAATGGCTAAATATTTGATTAGAGAAAAGACAATATGTCTGTTAAGTATTTAGTTCTTGCACGCATTGAGCGAGATGAAGGGTTCAAATAGCAACAGGCTTTATTGAGAGTCAGAACTTAACGGAAGAAAACTAATAACTGCTGTACAGCTATTTATATGATTGGCCTCTAGGTGGCGACCAATAGATTTAAAGCAGCAGTTTTCCGCCCAAAAACCTACTTAACTGGATGGAGACAGCCAGTCTAGTTTGGCCCAGCAACCGTTACAAAACATGCACATAAAGTAAGCCATTAACAAACAGTTTAAACACAAGCAATTACAGCATATAAGGCCAGTACATTACAACATCCATGTATGCATGACTGCAAACTCCTTATAGACTTTTGGGATGAAGCAGAAAAAAGTGCACTTGTGGTTTTGATAACTGGAGGAAAACTAAATATTTTTTAAAAACTTAGGAATTTTTTTTTAAAAAAAATATCAGAGTAAGAGATAACTTTGTAATCCTATTTGTATTTGTTACAAAATAAATCAGATACTTCTATTTTTATCGTTTCTTTCTTTCTTTCTCTTTAGTCTTTATTTTGCATTAGTTTGCAATAGTTTTTATTGTCTCTTTAAAAATTTGTTTAAATGTATTAAAAAGGAATCCTTGTATTCAGAGCTTCCACACACAAAAAACATTTACACATAAAATATATCCATTCATTCAAACACATTTAATATCCCTTCCAAAAATATTTTTCTTAAGATTTGAATTATTGAATAATTTCTGATTTTTTTAAAAAATATAATCTTGTATTACATCATCTTTTTTTTCCAATCAGAAAATTTATTCAATCACATATTCTCCCAGTGAGCGTGTATTATAACAGAAGATTTTTGTCATACTTTTCACTTTTTCTTCTATTCTTTTATCTACTCTAAATTTTTCTAATAATTATACATACAAAAACCATAGATGTGAATATCCTTATTCTGCCAGTATTTCTCTTGTTCCTATTCAACAATCCCCTTGATAAAATTCTAATATATCAAAGCAAGTCAACCATTTATGTTTGGTAATCATTTTCTTCTATAAAATGCTTCTTTTTTAATACAAAATTTTATTGAATATACAGTTAAAAACACAGAAAACACACAGAGGACATGATACAACTTCCCTGGCTTAAACAAAACTATTAGTATTACCTTGTGAAAAGAAAAAGAAAAAGATCTCTTTACAATATGACAAAATATACGCATAGAATCTGTGAACTCTCTAGTAAATATTCTTTCGATCGTGTACATTATAGTTAAATAACTTTCAATTCTATCTTATAGAGCAGACATGTCAAACACAAGGCCCGGGGGCCAGATCCGGCCCGCGAAGTGGTTTCATGCGGCCCGCGAAGCCATCCTGGAAACAGTGAGGGAACGGCCCCCACTGCCTTGGCCCTGGCCCAGAGACCCTCCTTCTGCCAGAGACCCTCAGATCTGTCCCACTCCTGCCCGGGCCCCCCCATAGGCACCCTTGATGTGAACGATGTAGAGCTGGCCATGCCCACCTAGTAGGCCATATGCAGTCTAGCCACGCCCACCCAGTAGGCCATGCGCACCCTAGCCATACCCACCCGGCCCCCTGAGGGCAACCACAATGCTGATGCGGCCCTCAATAAAATTGAGTTTGACACCCCTGTTATAGAGAATACTGGTGTAAAGATTTCTAAGCTATCAACTTATCAATCAACATTTGTCCCAGTTTTCCTCCTTAACTCTAGCCATTTATTCACACTTCATTCCAAATTTCATAATAGTCTGTTTCAGATTTGTTCTTAAGCTCTAATGTTAACCTATCCATTTCGGTGCAGGATAGGGTATCTTGTATTACATGAGTATATTCAGTAAATGTTTTCAAATCATTAGGAATACATCTGAGTCAATGCTTTGTACAGTTTTGAATATCTACATTATTGTGGATTGTTAAAATATTTGATTTTAGCTTTTTAAGTCAAACAGGATACACCTGCATACCCGGAGGCATTTACAAAAAAAAAAATGGATTTAAAGCAATTCAAGGCCAAGACATGTTTGGGCAAGTACTGCTATTATGTAATCATAGTACTATTAATTCCAGTCAATGGCATTAAGGCTCCTTTATATGACATTTGTTATATACCATCATCCATGAATACAGCAGAAAAGATGATTATCATCATAAGCGCAAAGATCAGGCAGCTCTTTTATAAATTGGTTGCCTAGTTAAGGGGTCCCAACCCCCGGTCCGAGGACCAGTACTGAGCTGCAGAAACAAGCAAAGCCCCATCCGCGGGATGCAGGCAGCATACAAAACCACGCATTCTCTGGTCCATGGAAAAACCTCTCTCCACGGAACCAGTCCCTGGTGCCCAAAAGGTTGGGGACCTCTGGCCTAGTTCATATATGTTTGACATCGTAAACTCACAAACTGCACATCAAGTTCACTGTGTATTTATCTCTCACTCAACAGAAACAAGTGCCTTTCGGCTTTATGTACAAAAAGGGGAAAATGCTGAGAAATATCTGCAATGTTCAAAGCTATTAGTCTTACATCTGTTTTACCAAAATAGATCCTAATCACATCATTTTCTCCAGGTACATATTCATGATCTCTTGGCAGGAATCCTAGAAAGTCATATCCAACTAGTGTCAATGATTTAGGTCTGGCTGAAAAGAGAGCAATTTGCCAGATTAATGGTACTTCTTATAAACAAGTTGGGAAATTTGTACATTTTGGAATGCTTGATACATTTTAGGCATTTTCTTGAAAGCAGATTTTTTTAAGTTTAAAATTTTCAAATAAAGAACATGTAAATAATTTAGATATTTCCTAATTTCCATTTTGTTGCATTACAAGATAGAATCATGTTATTTTGAAGATGACATCAACCAATTCTGCATGGTTATTTTAATTCTTAATAAAATGTTAATGATCTTTTTTTTAAAGAGATTTTGTGATCAAAAAGTAACTACCTGAACCCAAGAAAGAAGGGAGAGGATGGTCTGAGATGGTCTTGGGAAAACCATAGCAGAGGGCACAAAAAAGATTAAACAAGAAGAGCAGTAGTTGAATTGAGGACCACCCAGAATTTAGATCAAAATAATCTCCATCTTTTCTCTATACATAACATACAAAATATCCTAGCTCCCAAACATTGCAATGAGAGCTTTTCCAGATTATCAGCTTTTCCCAGTCTTCACAATATTGTACGTTAATAAAGCAAAATATTTTCCAAGAAAAGCAAATAGCAGCTCATATCTATGAGCATGTCCTTATTTCTGTCAATGTAAATCTTACTGATATGATCATCCAATCAGTACTTTTGCTCACAATAGCTACTAGCATTATTTAGCAAAAGCCCTGAAGTTTGGATTTTTCCCCACTGATGATTAGTGTGGTTAGCAAAAAGAGAGTGTATCTCTGAAAAATCAGACAAATGCTCCTTGAAATTGCAGCTGCATTTTGATGATTTAGCAGCAAGCATGAATGGAGAATCCCTATAATAATAGTAACGGTTTCCTTTAAATGCTACCTGGATATTTGTGTGTAAGGCAAACATGATACTAAACCCAGCAGTGGATGAAGAATAAAGGGAAGTTCACTTCTAAACTTAAAAGACCCAAATAGTAAAAGCTTGATAGTTTCACAGAGAAATGAAATGACTGAAGAGCACCTTTAGAGGGAAGGGATGTTGAACACAAAAAAATTCAAAGCAAAAAGTTAAAAATGCAAGTCCAAACTTATATTTTCAAAACTCTCTCCTTTTCCTAGAAAAGGGCAGGTCTCCAATCATATGGTCCTGACAGCAATTTTGCTGATTTTTTTACTTCTGCTCTGGATGACAAATTGGAATTCTTTTCAAACAGGACGCCATGACTAGCGGCTTAAATAATTCTAGTGATTTGACAGATTATAAAGCTAAAACAGCTATTGTCATTAAATAATACATGAGGGGTGTGTGACAGAAACACCCAAAAAATTGAGACTGTCACTTTCTGATTCCAGAAGAAGACTGGATGATTAAAGGCACCCAGTTCTCAAATTGCTTTTAAAATGCTGCTTTAGCCATATTCTGAAAAATACTGCGAATCTTACTTTTACAAGTAGTGGTACTGCAGAACTGGATGAAATGAAGATGGTTTTGGAATGGAACAGACCGCCTCAGTTCCTACCTATTCAAATACAGTGGAACAGAAAATATATTAAGTTTTGAGGCTCAGAAAAAGTTAATAAAGATGATATTCATTTTTCTATTACCTCCTGCCCAATATAATTAAAAACCTAGGTAATCAATAAGAAAACTCATCTTTTATATTCTATTATGAGAGCCGGTTTGGTATTCATAGTCCTCAACTTGCAACCATTCAAAATTATGACAGACTGAAAAAAAGGTACTTACAACTTAAGTCTCAGTTCCCCGCTTAATGACCAGTATGACCTATAACCATAATTCTGGGGTCAATCAGGGTCATAAATAGAGTATCACCAGTAGTATTAAAGCTTGAAACTAAGCTGGAAATTGGGGTACTATGAGTTCTAGTCCTGCCTTAGGAATGAAGACAGATGGGTGACCTTGGGGCAATCACTCTTTCTAGGTCCTAGGAAAAAAGTCCATGACAGAACCACTTCTCACAATTTTGGCAAAAAAGCTGCAGGGGCTAGTCCAGGCACTCTCCAAGAGTCAAAACTGACTCTGTAGCACACATACACACGTATTTCACTCTGCAGCCAAACTCTAAACATATATACACATATTCTAATCTATATACATGTATATATTTGAAATAGTGGCGAATATCTGTAGCTCGTGATGAAAGTTCATTCTCCAAGCTTGTAGGTTGGTTTACAAATGTTTTGTTACCAGGCTAGGTAACATCTCCAGCAAATCTTATGAGATGTCAGTGTCAGTGTTCTTCTTTGTGTGGTCAGTAGGTCTTGTAATGGTAAGGTCCCATCAGGTGAAGGTCTCATCAGGGCAGAGCCTTGTGATGGGTGTTGTGGTGGGTCAGGTGCAAGTCACCAGTGAGAGTCTTATGATGGGAAGGTTACATCAGGTGAAGGTCATTGGGAGGTGAATTGCTGATGGGGGGGCCTTGTGTGGGTTGGTGCTGTCTCTGGTTGTGTCAGAACCTATTCCTATTTCATTTCTATCTATCCTCTCTGATCTAAAAACAAATCCCACCTTTCCCAAGGGGGAGGGGGGATGTGCCTGCAGGGTTATTACTTTCACTTCCTCTATTCGCTACAATGTAATCCTTTACTTTGTTTATTGGGTCTGTATCCGACCAGGTGGTTCCACCCCAGGCGCCTAATGGACCCAGAACGGTTCCAGACGGCGCTTGGGTCTACACCTATCCCCCTCACTCACAGCCCGGTCGATGCCTTGGTGGATGCCTGGGAAAGGGCTGCCACCGAGGCACTCGACCATGTTGTACCCTTGCGACCCCTGACCCGGCGCAGATCCCGATGGGCTCCATGGTTTTCTGCAGAGCTCCGGGAGATGAAGCGTAGGAGACGGGGTCTAGAGAGCTGTTGGAGATCCAGCCGATCCGAATCTGACCGATTGCAGTTAAGAATCTTTATAAGGTCTTATCTTGCAGCGATGAGGACGGCAAAGGCTAATTACTTTGCTGACCTCATCGCGTCCGCAGATAATTGCCCGGCCGCCCTGTTTAGGGTGACTCGCTCCCTTCTTAACCAGGACGTGAGGGAGGATCCCTTACAGGGGCAGGCCGAGGAGTTTAGTCATCATCTGATGGACAAAATCGCTCAGATCCGGACCGGTTTGGACTCTGACTGGGCAGAGTCTGATGTGGAGGCATCGGATGGTCTTGAGCATGTTATCTGGACTGAGTTCGATCCTGTTTCCCCTGATGATGTGGACAGGATGATGATGAGGCTGAGCTCCACCACCTGTTTGTTGGACCCGTGCCCCTCCTGGCTGGTTTATGCAGCTCGGGAGGAGACACGAGGCTGGTTCCAGGCAGTAATAACTGCCTCTTTGAAGGAAGGTATCTTCCACGTCGCCCTGAAGGAGGCGGTGGTGAGACCCCTCCTCAAGAAGCCTGCCCTGGACCCAGCTGTTTTAAATAACTATTGTCCGGTCTCCAGCCTTCGCTTTTTGGCGAAGGTTGTTGAGAATGTGGTGGCGCATCAGCTTCCTCTGTTCCTGGATGAAGCTGATTATCTGGACCAGTACCAATCGGGTTTCAGGCCCGGGCATAGCACGGAGACGGCATTGGTCGCGCTGATGAATGATCTCTGGTGGACTCGGGACAGGGGTTGTTCCTCTGTCCTAGTCTTATTAGATCTCTCAGCGGCTTTCGATACCATCGATCATGGTATCCTACTGCAGTGTCTCAGAGGGTTGGGAGTGGGAGCCACTGTTTTGCAGTGGTTCTCCTCCTATCTCCTGGGACGCTCGCAGTCGGTGTTGACGGGAAAGCAGAGGTCCGCCCCGAGGCCTCTCGTTTGTGAAGTTCCTCAGGGGTCAGTTCTCTCACCCCTCCTGTTCAACATCTATATGAAGCCGCTGGGCGAGATCATTCGTGGTTTCGGGGTGGGGTATCATCAGTATGCTGATGATACCCAACTTTTTTTCTCCACCCCGAACCAACCCAGTGATGCCCTCGCCATGATGTCCCGTTGCCTGCAGGCCTTGTCTCAATCTTGCCAAGACTGAGTGGCTGTGCATACCGGCATCTCGGGTCAACCACACTATTCCATCTTTAATGATGGGGGGAGGGTAAAGTGTTACCCCCCATTGATAGGGCTCGCAACTTGGGCGTCCTCCTGGATTCATGGCTCAATTTTGAAGATCACATAGGAGCTGTGACTAGAGGGGCTTTTGCCCAGGTTCGCCTGGTGCGCCAGTTGCGGCCCTATCTGGACCGAGATGCCCTATGCAGTCACTCATGCGCTCGTGACCTCCCATTTAGACTACTGCAACACTCTCTACATGGGGCTGCCCTTGAGGACCACTCGGAGGCTTCAACTGGTGCAGAATGCGGCCGCACGAGTTGTGATGGGGGCTTCCCGATACTCCCATGTAACACCTCTACTCCGCGAGCTGCATTGGCTTCCGGTTGCCCTTCGGGTGAGATTCAAGGTGCTGGTGATGACCTATAAAGCCCTAAATGGCTTGGGTCCAGGTGATCTGAGGGAACACCTGCTGCCGGCATCAAGCTCCCTTCGTCCCATGCGCTCCCACAGGGAGGGCCTTCTCAGGATACTGCCGGTTAAGGAATGCCGGCGGGTTATTCCCAGGGGAAGAGAGTTCTCTGTGGGCGCACCGGCCCTATGGAACCAACTCCCCATGAAAATTAGGACTGCCCCCAACCTTCGCTTATTCTGCAGGGACCTGAAAACTTGGCTGTCTGGCCTAGGCTGAGGGGTTTTAATTTTTTATTGGGTTTTAGTTTTAAATTTCTGGGACTTTATTTAATCAACTGTTTTAATTCTGATTTTAATTTTTGTATGTTTGTTTTTAATCCTCCCTGTACACCGCCCTGAGTCCTACGGGAATAGGGCGGTATATAAATTTAATAAAATAAATAAATAAATAAAATAAACCTCAGTGCCTGGTTTATGTCTACGCTCTCAGAGGAAGGTGTGAAGTCACCGACCCTCGCTGTGTGAGCTGGAGACGGGCTGACGTTATCTCCACGTTTCCCACAACAGACTTAACACTTGGAGATTGGCCATCCCACATTGGGTGGTCGCTCTATGGGGTGGGGTCTTGCTTGGGGATACTATAATCTACTGCGCTGTGTGGGAAATCTCAGATCCTGTCTATTATGCCTACTATCAACTACTCTTAATAAAAGTTCCTATTGGAAGAAGTTGTTTCCAAGAGTTTTCTGCTTACTTATTATGTGGAGTTGAAGTGGGTCCTGACATTAGATAGGATCTGCAGTAATAGTCAACCTGGAAGGAAGACCTTTACCGGGGAACTTTGCAAAAAAATACAACGTCAGACAATGAGGCAGGGAAAAAGGAACCCACCGTGAAGGGGGAGCACTCCCTCCGGATGGGACCCGGCCAGCTGTTGGGATCTGAGACGTCCTACTCCTCGGAAGAAGTGGGAGAGACACGCAGCCACAAACCTCGGTGGTCAATGGGCATTGGGAAGAAAGACGAGTGGAAGAACAGATCAAGGAAGGTGACCCTGAGATGCGGCAGCCACCAACCCGGATGGAAGCAAGAAATGGAGCGATCCCTTCACCTTAGCGAAGAGAAAACAGATCGCGCACAGCACTCAAATTGGATCCTAGAGAAAGTTATTGACCTGATGAAAAAAACCCTTGGCTTTCTTGGGAATGAGAAACCGCAACCCCGCGGCCACACCACTACCTTGGACCGCAGCCAGAGACACTGAGGGGGAATTGGATGCTGAAGTCCCGGGGACGTCCGCTGAGGTAGCAGCTACCATTTCGGCAGCTCCCCCTCCCTGTCGACCCACAACTGCCGATCAGGATGGGAGACAGCACCGTTAGCAGTGAAGGCACCGGTCCATTCAAAAATTCCTGCTGCTGGACGCAAAATTCAGGGGGGAGTTGCAACGCTTGGGGTTCTTCCTAACCCAAGTCCTTAGCTACATGGAAAAGTATGGACGAGACATCCCCAGCGACAAAGCCTGTATGCGTATTGTGCAATCCGCTCTGGATGGGGCGGCCGCAGACTGGATGGTGAACTTGCATGATTCCAACGTCCCAGAGCTCCACAACTTCAACCAATTCATGTCGTCTCTGAAAAGGCGATTCGAGGACCCCCTGGTTGACCAAAAAGCCCATGAAAGAATCAAAATGGTGAGGCAGGGCATAGCCAAATATACACAAGAATTCCGGGCCATCGCCAACAAGCTGAACAGGCCAGGAGACATCCTCCTTAGCCATTTCAAAGACGACCTAAACTACGACCTGTATGATGCTTGCCTGCCAGGAGACCCATGGCGACTGAGAAAAATGGTACATCCTAAAGGAGGAAGCAAAGATTGATCTACTGAAAAGGTACCCCAAAGGAAAACCGTGGGGCCGCTCACCTCCTGAGCTGCTACACAAACCAGAAAAACCACCGGCCATGGCAAAGAAATCAACAGGTTGTTTTAAATGCAGGAGGGTTATCATGCCGTAGAGTGCCACTCGAAAGTCCCACCATGCAACCCAGACCGATCACCGGCCAGAAAATCGGGGAAGTCCCTAGCCAAGCCACGAGAACCCACCATGAGAGCAACAGAGGCTGTAGAGTCCCCACCATCTGCCACATGTGGGCAGAGAACTCCGGCCTACACCGCAGGCGTGGTGGATATCTCGGACAACTCATAGGGTGAACACCTGGTAACTGGAACCATCATGCCCATCATCAAGACAGTGACTATATTATCCCCCTCCATGCCTGAAGCTGTCAAAGTAAAAGCCTTAATAGACTCTGGCTGCAACCGTTGCCTCATTAGCCCAACGCTAGTGGGGAACTTGGGCATCCCGGTGAGGAGGCTGAAACAGCCAATCTTGTTCAGCCAATTAGATGGTTCCATAGCAGGGGAGGTGCCAGCTACCCTAGCCACTTTACCAATCCATCTTTCCCTCAGGGACCACAAGGGCCCCCCACAGTATTTATGCAATTAATCAATGAAGTGCTAAGGAAGCACCTATTTAAGGGGGTCCTGGTTTATTTAGATGACCTTATCTTCAACGAGTCCAAAGAGGAGCATGTCAACCTAGTCAGACATGTTTTTAAAAAACTGTGAGCTGCCCTCTTATATGCCAAACTATTGAAATGCAAATTCCACCAGTAACGAATAAACTACTTGGGTTATTGCATATCCCCACAGGGCATAGAAATGGTCTACGAGAAAGTCAGGGCAGTACTAGATTGGGCACCACCACACACAAGGAAGCAATTACAGTTTCCTGGGTTTTGCAAACTTCCTACCACCAGTTCATCCCTTCGTTCGCCCAAATAGCTCTGCCACTCACGAACTTGTTAAAAACGAAGGGGGGATTCTCAGTGAAACCCAGCTAGCCACTGAAATGGACAACAGAATGCCAAGTGGCATTCGAGAAGTTAAAGAAACCTTTTGCCGCCGAACCCATACTGAGGCACCCGGACCTGGATAAACCCTTCGTAATACAGGTGGATGCAAGCGATGTGGCGGTGGGGGCTGTATTATTACAAGAAAACGATAATGGGGCACTGCAACTGTGTATGTATAAATCCAGGAAACTGAGATGGAACAACGCTGGGCTGGTGGGCAAAAGAAGCGTAAGCTGTGAGGTGGTTATTACTTACATGGTGCCATTTCCTTGAAGGGAATAAAATCCCCTTTCAGGTTTGGACGGACCACAAAAACTTGGAAGCAATAAAAACACCCAGAAAACTCACTCCTAAGCCTGCTGGTCCCAGCACTTTCACCAATTCCGTTTCACGCTCAAACACTTGCCGTGGGGGAAAGAACTTCCTGGCAGATGCACTGTCGTGCATGCCCCAATATAACAGCATGCAAGCCACCGATTCTAAACCACTGATGCCCGAACCACAACTGGCAGCGCCAGTAACCATCAGGACCCAAGCCAAAATAAAGCCACAGCTGGGTAGCCAAACCGGAATCGAATTCCAGAAAACTTTAGAAACAGATGAATGGTTCCAGAAAAATAGAGACGTGTGCACGATCAAGGACGGGCTGCCATGGGTGGGGGGGAAGTTATATATACCAGCCACCCAGAGGGTCAATTTCATGCAGCTGTGCCATGATACAAAATCAGCAGGGCATTTTGGATTTGTAAAAATTTTACATTTAATTAAAAGGCAATTTTGGTGACCATCCATGAAAAAGGACATAGAAAGTTACATGGCCAGCTGCCCAACCTGTGCAGCTGCCATGAGGTTACAAGAAAAACCGCCCGGACTGCTACAACCAGTGGCGAATCCCTCAGCCCCATGGAAGGAAATATCCATGGATTTTATAGTGGAATTACCAGAAAGCAACGGAAACACTGCCATCTGGATGGTTATGGACCTGTTCTCAAGGCATTTTATCCCTTGCCAAAAGATCCCCACGGCAAAAACTTTAGTGAAACTATTCGGGCAGCACATCTACAGACAGCATGGGGCATCCCAACACATCATATCAGATAGGGGAGTGCAGTTTACATCAGAATTCTGGAAAGAATTTTTATCCCTCTTAGGAACCACTCAGGGACTGTCATCTAGTCATCATCATCCTCAATGTAATCGCCAGATTGAATGGTCCAACTCAGTACTCAAACAATACTTAAGATGCTTTATTAATTTCCAGCAAACAAATTGGACAGACCCATTCCCTTTTGCAGAAATTGCCTACAATAACGCAGTCCACTCTAGGACAGGCTATACTCTCTTTCAAGTAGCCACTGGTCAAAGTTTCAAACCTATGCCAGAACTAACCCCAAACGAACTGGCAATCGCATCGCTGAAAGAATGGATAGCACAATTACAAAACATCTGGCCAGTAATTAGGAGAGCCCTAGATGAAGCTAGACAAGCATACAAAGCGCAAGCAGATAAAAAGAGAGTTGAGCCTAAACCATTCATTGTAGGAGAAATGGTATATTTGTCTACAAAATACCCAAAATCTCTACAGTCCTGTAAAAAACCTGGTCCAACATATATAGGACCCTTTTCTAATTAAAAGAATAATAAACCCAGTAACAGTAGAATTAAAAATACCCCAAAACCTCGGGCAAATACACCCAATTTTTCACTGCAGCTTGCTGAAAAAAGAACAGTCATCCTTATGGCCAAAACTCTCTACCACCACCACCTCCAATCATGGTTGAAGGAGTACAACACTTTGAGATAAAAGAAATCTTAGATTCTAGGAAGTATCATGGGGCAACTCAATACCTAGTAGCCTGGAAACACCTTCCCTCCTCACAAAACAACTGGGTTCTCAAACATCATGTCAGAGCACCCAAACTGCTTAAGAAGTTTCATACAGAATATTCCAACAAACTAGACTAACCTCTACACCTGTTTTGTTTTCTCTACAGGTGGATCTCTCCTATTTTTAAGGAGGGCAGGATGTTATCTCCCTGTTTCCCACAATGGACTTAACACTTGGAGACTGTCTATCCCACATCGGGTGGTCTATCTATGGGATACTATAACCTACTGCGCTGTGCGGGATCCTGTCTATTATGCCTGCTATCAACTACTCTTAATAAAAGTTCCTATTGGAAGAAGTTGTTTCCAAGAGTTCTGCTTACTTAAGAAGTGGAGTTGAAGTGGGTCCTTACAGGTTGGCTGTGTAGTTGATTTGGATTCTTAGGGATTCATAGGATGGTTGTAGATCAATGTGTCTGTTGATGGAATTGCTTGTGGAGTGCCAGGCTTCAATGAACTTACGAATGTGGCAGGTGATAGCGTGGCCAATGATTTTTGTGTTGCTCCAATCGAACTAGTGCTGGTTGATGTCAGTGTGGGTAGAGATTAAAGATTTGGGATCATGGCGTTTGACTGCCAGCCGGTGTACATGGTTTTTAATTGATGTGATGTTTGTCTCACATAGAATTGGTTGCAATTGTTTCAGTTGATTTTGTAAATTCTGTATCTTGTCTTTGATTCTGGATAATTCCTGGCAGAGTGTAGCTGTGGGTTTGTTGGCTACTGCTATTCCTAGAGGTTGGGGACACCAAACAGCACCAGTTCAATTAGAGCAACACAAAAATCATTGGCCATGTTACCACCTGCCATGCTGGTGAGTTCATCGAAGCCTGGCATTCCACAAGCAATTCTATCGACAGACACATTGACTTATAACCAGCCTATGAATCCCTGAGAATCTAAATTAACCGCACAGGCAACCAGAGACAGCACCAACCCTCAACCAACCTATGCAAGCTCCCCCAACAAGAGCTTCACCTCCCAATGACTCTCACCTGATGTAACTTCCCCAAGGTTTTTTCACTAGTGACTCACACACAAAACCCTCACTTGACACACCTACACCTGACCCATCGTAAGACCCTGATCTGATGAGACCCTGACCTGATGTGACCTCACCATCACAAGAACTACTGACCACATGAAGCCCTTATAAACAGAAGAACACTGACAGTGACATCCCCTAAACTCCGCTGAAGATGTTATGTAGCTTGGTAATGAAACATTCGGAAACCAACCCACGAGTTTGGAGAACGAACGTTCACCCTCACATGCATATATTTTATACACACAGAAAAGTCCTTGGTCTATGGTCTCACCTGGTATTAAAACAAATATATTGTTACTAATTTCATTCTTTTGAATCATTTCCAAATCAGATTTTGGATTATATGCAGTCATATCAAATTTTGAATTGTTTGTATTTACCTGCAAAGTTTACATCTGTGCAAAGTTCATACCATATTTGTACTAAGGTTTAGTTAGAGATGTATGAAACTGTTCCTTTCGAACTCTTTCCATTTGTCTGCATACTGCAAATTTGCATTGTTTATTTATTTATACCCCACCTTTATTATTTCTATAAATAACTCCAGGTGGCAAACTTACTACATCTAATGCCCTTCCTCCTGTTTTCTCTACAATGACCCTATGAGGTAGACTTTGCAGTTGGCCCAAAGTCACCCAACTGGCTTTGATGGCTAACGGGGGACTTGAACTCATGATCTCTAGTCTGATGCCTTAACCATTATGTCAGTTTTGCTTTGCCCCATACTCAGAATTTACATTTGCAGTTTTTGCCTCTTTTCTTTAAATTTACTTTCTAACATTAGTTGGTATTTATTACAGCCTGTCCTTCCTTTCAGGGGTCAAATTTATTTATTTATTTATTTATTTATTTAATCCCATTTATATCCCGCCCTTCTCCGAAGACTCAGGGCAGCTTACAATCTAAGCACAAATCAATGGGCTTAGCAATATCCAAATATACATCAGAACATTATTTAATTTTGGTGGAGGCCTTCATAGCCAGTATTAGTTGGGAAGTGTTGAACTTCAGGATTTAGAGCTCCACTAACTGTGGCTGGCATCTTCAGAAACAAGGTGATCCACTATGCAGACTGACTAGTTTCATATCTTTTTAGCCAGGTGACCCAGGACTTTATAGGCTCCCAACTGCTTTCATTTCCATAGACATAGCCAATTTTTTGGAAGCCGCTTCTGTTGCCTCTCCCTTGTATTTGGTATCTTCCCATTTGATTCATCCACTGGAAGACCAGTTGTACTTAAAAAAGAGAGAAAGAAAACAGTACAGTTTAGCATTTTTCCTATCATACGGACTAGAATGGAAAGGTGGCAAAACTCTATTTCAATAATTCTTTTTAAAGTCTATATTTCACTATTACAGTGTGAAATTGTATAGTACAGTACAATACACTACAGTACACTACCCTACAATATAGTATTAGTAAAATAACTCGGGTTCATGTGTTAAAAAAGGCCATCCATGCAACAATGCTCCAGTGAACCTGTACGTAAAAAATTAATTAACAATCCTGGTCTTTCCCTATGCCACTGCTGTACCTGCTGTTACAACAGCAACAACAGTGTAAAAAGGTTCACTGTTGACTAGTCCACCAGGCTAAGATGAAATGGCTATAGAAGACAGTAACTGGATTGTATAATGTTAAATATTTTAAAATGTGTAGCTAATGATAGATAATTGTCCAAGTGAGACTGTTTACACAGATGGCTTACTTTACATATGGAATTGTCATTATATTCTTATAATAGCTTGGCAAATACACATCTTTTTCTGAGAATGCAATAAATGAAAGAATGGAAGCTTTAAAGCTGCAAGAAAAAGTGAAAATCTAAGCAAGGGCTGGTTGTCTACCAAGGCAGAAAATAGTGTATGGAAAAATGAAGGAAAATTTGAAATATGGACTTATTAAAGAAACTTAACTGAGAATTCAACAAAATGCCAAATCAAAAACAAGACATGTAATTTGAAGTCAGCCTCTATTTTGCCAAATAATCTCATGTGGCAGTTAGTATCTCATTTAATCATTTTAGGATTAAACAATTTCTAAAAGATTAGTCAATACACGTGGGAAGAAAGGCTTACTGTAGTTCCAAAAGCATCAGATATAGAAAACAGGAAATATATACAGCAAGAAAGCATTTGTTTTCATACAATGGAACCTACAGATGTCTCATCTGCAGTTTTAGACAAACAGGCATTCCATGTACAATTGCACATTAAAGGATAACAGGATTATATAAGGTTTCCAGGATATTTCATAGCCTGCTAAAACTTGAACAAGGGCAAAACACAAACAACTGATACCTATTCTGCTCAGTGCACTGCTCTTAATCAGCAAACCACTCAAACTCAGGAAGAGGAAATCAATTTTCAGAAGTCAAAGACTTAACAACTGCAAATTTAGCCAGATTGATTCTACAATTTCTTTACCATTTTCAGTGTTTCTGAGCAAACAGCTCAGGTTTCAATAGCAAAGATTTCTGCTTTGTTACTAATTTTAATTCTTAAGGTATGAAGAATTTCAGCAATGTATCTAAGGCACTTTGTGTTCCTTAGTATGGTAGAAATGTCTATGAACCTACTGAGCAAGGGAAAGGGGGGAATTCTAAGAACATTAAATCTCCTTAAGCATTTTAAAATTATTTACTGAGTGTATATTAACTTCATACCCAAAATACAAAAACCTGAGACTTCTATGAAGCTCTTCTGAATTAGTGCAGAGATTTCATCATGAATTAAGATTCTAAAGGATATGTAATTTATTCAAATTTGTATTAAAAATAGAGAATTATGACATAGAATTATGGTTGTCTAAATACGCTGGAATAAAGCATGTAGAAAAAGAGAGACAAGAGACATAGAGATGCATTTTTATGTCCTGAACAGAAATGTATATAAGCATTTCACAAAATGTTCATAATCCAAAAAGGAATGGCTGGAAATACTTAACATTCCAAAGAATTACAATCAAATTTTAAGTACTTAGGTTTGTGGATCTGTTTTTTTCTTCACTGTTAATCAAAGCAAGACTCAGTGGGTATGCCAATAATATGAATATACCTCCATCAGTAGAAAATTTCTAATTTTAAGTGAGCCACATTGGATAGATACGCTGTGTTCTTATCATCCACCATAACTGGATAGGATATGTAATTATTAAGTTTTGGACAATTCAAATAGCACATCAGGCAAGGACTCTACTTAGATTCTCTCAATTCAAATATGGAGAATTGACAGACTGTTGCAGTGTTGAAGAGGATTTTTAAAGGTAGTTTTAGGGACCTTCAAGTTAGCATCATAGAAATACTGCTTTAAAATAGATACATACAATGTTTTAGAATATACAGAGATCAAAATCCACAAAACTACATCTCTAAAACTCCTTTCATAGGTACAACATATCTATCTATCTATCTATCTTCTATCTATCTATCTATCTATCTATCTATCTATCTATCTATCTATCT
>JAKJMR010017620.1:335141-400251 GCA_024449315.1 Daboia siamensis
ATCTATCTATCTATCTATCTATCTATCTATCTATCTATCTATCTATCCATACACACATACACACACTAATTGAACACCTCAGTTTTAGCATTGCTCCACTGATATTTAAGGTAATATTTGCATTACAAGTATGTTGTTCTTATTCTATACTTCAGTCCACACTAATAAGAATAAAAAAGGTGAATGAAACAGATCGCAGGCATTAAGGAAAAAAGAAAGATATTGGAAAGCAGCATCCAACTTGGCTGATCTCATAAACATAAAGGTAGTATATTGATCAAGGAATCATTTGGAAGTCTGAGGCTTGACTGGGACATTGAAAAATCATCTAAAAAAAAGGCAATGTCAAACTACTTCCATGATATTGCCAAGTATACTGTTAAGGTAGAGTCATCAGGAGTTGAGCTCTGTTTAAGTGTATGTCTAGCTTTTCACCTTAAAAAAAGGCAAATGCAGGTATTTGTCTCTTTTAATAATTTTGTAACATAATATGAGTAATTCTTTTCCTGTACAGCACATTGTCTTCCTGGAGGCGAATAGGCTGCCAATTCCAAAGATTTGCTAATCCTGAAACAAACAAGTTGATACACAGGTCCTGTGTTTCAAAATCGTTTTAAACTTATATTAAACTGCTGATTAAAGTTCCTAAAAGGGATCTAAAACAAGACAACATCATTAGGTTAATGATTCTATTCAATATTTACAGCATTTCAAGGAGGTCAATGTTCAACATTTTTTTCTAGAAGAAAATGGTAAATGAAAAAGAAAGGTCTCTTACTTATTCTCGTCTTTAAATGTGTCTCTGTAATATTTTATTGAGAAGAAATTTGTTTAAAAATGTATTGTAAAATGCATGTGTATCCATTATCAATACTTCTAAAATAATATGCATGGAGAAACAGATTGTACTTTATAGGAAAGATACAAACACAATGAAAATCCTTGGTTTGTAGACATAGCATATATGTTCAGCAATACTACTGTTTTCCCCTCTTTGTTTAGGTATGCCAAACTGGTTCCCAAAATGTAGATTAAAACAGAAAAGGCAAGAAGAAAACTATGCTTCTTATTTCACAAAGCTGCAGGATGACCAGGCTCCTAAGACAGCAATTTTCTGCAGCGAACAGAATTCATAGATAGATAGATAGATAGATAGATAGATAGATAGATAGATAGATAGATAGATAGATAGACAGATAGAAATTTTCCTTGTAGATTCAAAGGGCATTGCCACCTGATAACACAATCTTTTTAATAACAAAATAATTTCTGCATTCTTTTCCCAGAAGAATACTGTTTTATATGCTTGGATAAATTTTACTATGTTTTTTTTACCAATATATGTACACGTATGTATGCAATGTGTGTATACAAACACATACACTCACATACACACCCATATATATATAAACATGTAAAAATATATATACATTAAAATGATAATTAAAACAAATTACTGTATATGAGTTAAAAGAAGAAAGGAAAGAGAGGAGACGGATTTTTAAAGTTATCAAAGAAAGCAGTTTGTTGGACAACATTTGTTGCCTCACTCTTACAGCAGCCATGAAAAATTTAGCAACATTAAGTAATAGTTCCTGTCCACTAAAATAGCACTAGCACTTAAGACTTATATACCGCTTAATAGTGCTTTAAAAGTTAGGACAATGTTGGTTGTCTCTTCTTGGGGATTCCTTTTTGGGTGGCTAGATTAATAATCCATACAGGTTCAAGTAGAAATTACAGTACAGCAGGACATGCTGAACATCTCTATAGCATGTGAGTCACAGAGGCCTTTGTGGATTTTTTTGATATTTACTATCAATAAGGAAGTGTATTGAATCTGGCCAGAACATGTGCTCTGAGATGTCTATTGTTTATTAGAGATTGGCAATAATCGGATGGTTTGGTGGTAAAAGTCTTCAAGACTTACAGTCCTGGTGCTAAATTAATGTCATACTGCCATCTTATATTAAGGATCCTATCCTTCAATCATTATTTTGCTTTGCTGCATACCATCCTTTGTATTGCCTCATTAGAGAAATCATAGGCTACCAACTTTTGTCTCATGGATATTTCCAAGTAGGTTGGAAGTTATCACTGTTAATGAGGGATGTTGAGTTAGTTTTAGCCAGTAATTAAAAATGGCAATCAAGATTCTGACTGCTATTCTTGTAGTTACTAATCCTAATCTACTAAAATTCCTGTTTGTAAATTTCAATTAGCCCGAATGGTGCAGCATAATGCAATTTTTTTAAATCAAGGTATGTCAAATTCACTAACCTAAAGAATGCAAACAAAATCTGGGACCCATTACTTCCATGTAATTGAAATATAAACTAGTTATATTCACAAAATATGGCTGCTGCGGCATTGCTACAATTAGCCAGAGTCATGTATGTGGTTTCTGCCACTCCCTGCCAGTTTCCTACAGGCAAAGTCATTGGGGAAGCTAGCAACAAGTTGTAAGTCACTGATTTTTTTGCCTGAACGTTATCTCTGTTTAGATAATGAAATATTTTTGAAAGGATGACCCAACAGGTTCTAGTTCTAGTTTTAAAGCTATGTGAGATATACATCTAGAGCAGGGGTGTCAAACTGCTGGCCTGCAGGCCAGTTTCATCGTACCAAAGCCAAGCCCACCCAACTGCTGACAATGCAAAAATAGTCATGATACATCACGACACATCACGTGACATGGCGAGTTTGAAACCCGTGATCTAGACACTTGCAAGATTGATCTTAAGAATTTGGGCTATATCCTCTCAGCTGCAGCTAGGTTAGTATAAGGCCCCACTTCAGTCCCATATAACAGTTGTGCCATAGCTTTTGCCTCAAAAAAAATTCAAGGGATTTATACAATGTTACAAAATATGCAGGACATAATGGAGAGGAATTTTGACAGCTTGAAGGCTGAGTTGGGGGACATGAGAGAGGAGATGAAGGAAATTAAAGGAAAATTGGGTGCAGTCCAGGTGACTCTGGATACGCATGAGGAGCGAATTAAAACAGTAGAAAAGGACTCTGAGAATATGGAGAAGCGGATGGAGAAATGGGAGCACAGGTGCACGCAAGCATCCAAGAAGCTGGAAGATGATATGGTGTACCAGGAGATGGAGAAAGCGGCCTTCTTTCTGCGCTTCCAAAATGTTATGGAAGACAAAGAAGAACAGCTGGAAGAAGTGGTAGGAGAAATTATTGCAGATCTTGTGGGGAAAGAGAAAAAAGAGGTTCGGTGCAATATTGACGAGGCTTTTTGAGTTTATACCAATTATGCCAGGCGATACAGCCTCCTTAGGGAAGTGCATGTTAGGTTTACCAAAAAGGCGCTTAGAGATGAAGTGCTTCATAGAGCTAGAGATCAACCAATTCAGTATAAAGGCCGTCCGGTTACAATTCTTAAGCAACTGCCAAGAAGAGTCCGAGAGCAACGTCAACTCTATCAATTTGTTACTTCGCAATTGAGGAAAAAAGGTGTGACATATAAATGGCTGCTTCCAGAGGGGCTCCTGGTGATGTGGGAAGACCGAAAGATAAAGATTGAGAGTCTATGTGACGCACAAGATTTTTATAAAAATTTTGTGGAACTAGTGATCAGGAGAGTGATGGAGAAGTGGAGAGTAGAAGTCAGAGGGAGGAGAAGAATCTGGGGGGAGAGGAGGGGGGAAAGGGGTGGAGAGGGAAAGGGAGAAGAATATAAGAGGGTAACTAGACAGACTACCAAATCTAAAGCCCCACGTAAGTAAGGATGTGTCAAGGGGTGAATATTTTGACACTCAATGTTAATGGTCTCAATGCTCCTGTTAAGAGAAAAAATATCTTAACTAGATTAAGGAAATGTGGAGCTGATGTATTATGCCTTCAGGAAACTCATATTAAGAAAAGCCAAATTAATTTGTTGAGTTACTCTAAACTAGGGAAATTATTTGTAGCATCTGCTGAGGAGAAAAAGAAAGGTGTAGCAATGTATGTTAAGGAGTACTTGTGTCCTAAAGAATTATGGGCGGACCCGGAGGGGAGAAGCCTGATGCTGGAAATAGAAATGGTGGGAAGCAAAGTGTTACTGGTAGGCATAAATGCACCTAATAATAATCAGGGAGACTTTTTCCAGAAAATATATCGGAAAATATTAGATCTGGAGTATGAGCAGATGTGTCTCTTGGGGGACTTTAATGCAGTGGTAGATAGGGCTAAGGATTACAAAACAGGGAGGGTTGATTTGAAGAAAAAAAAGGGAAAGATAGGAGGGTCTTACCCAAAGTATTTAGGGATATGTGTGAAGAATTTGGCCTTAGGGATATATGGCGTGTGATTAACCCAGCCTCTCAGCGCTATACCTACTACTCCCACAGGCATAACTCATGGTCAAGGTTGGATATGGTATGGTTGTCGGATGGGCTGATACCTTATGCAAAAGATGCCATGATTTTGACGAACGAATGGGCGGACCACAACCCGGTGGTTATTACATTGATAAGGGGGAGTAGAGTGAGGAGAAGATGGATGATGAGCCTAGAGACCCTGAAGGATATGATTTTTGTACAAAAAATTAAACAAGAGATGAGTCTGGTTTTTTTAGAAAATAGGACGGAAGGGATGCCCCTACGAATAGTTTGGGATACGGCTAAAGCTTATTTGAGAGGCTTGATAATAAAACAGATGGCAGTTAAACGTAGGAAGGAGGAGGAAAGTAGGAGGAAATTGTTGAGCAACTTACTAAGGTAGAGAAGGCTCTCCAGGTAAACCCACAGAAAGTGCACGGGAAGGAGCAGGTGGATTTTTGGAGGCTTAAACTCAACCTTGTGGACCAAGAGAAAATATCACGTCAAATTAGGGTGGCAAGGCAGAACTATTTTGAATATGCCAATAAACCAGGGAGATGGCTTAGCTATAGAATAAGGAAAGAGAAGGAAAGTAGAAGAATTGAGCAGTTAGAGGATAAGAGGGGGACACTGATAGGGGATAAAGAAGGGATAGAAAAGATAGCGATTGAGTTTTTTGCAGAATTATATCAGGAAGAAAAGGTTCCTGAGGAGAGGATTAAACAATACCTGACGGAGTCAGACCTTCCTAAGTTATTCCCTAATGAGAAAGAGGCTTTAGATCAGGAGATAACAATAGCAGAAATTGAAAAAGCGGTCAGACAACAGAAATGTCAAAAAACCCCAGGCACTGACGGAATTCCTGCAGAATTGTATAAGGTATTAGTGGAATCGTTGGGAAAACATATGAAAGATCTATTTAATGAAATTTTGGATGAGGCTATAGTCCCGCAAACTTGGTTGGAGGCAAATATTAGTTTCATTCCTAAGGATGACTTTCCTTCGAAGCATATTAAAAATTATAGGCCAATATCCCTTCTTAATTCAGATTATAAAATATTTGCAACAATAATTGCAGATAGATTAAAAATTTACTTAAACCAATTTATACATACAGACCAGAATGGGTTCCTTCCCACTAGACAAATAAAAGATAATCTCAGAATTATATTAAATGTTCTGGAGTATTATGAAAGCCGATCAGGTAAACAATTAGCTTTAATATTTATCGATGCTCTAAAAGCATTTGATAGGGTTAATTGGGATTTTCTGATGTGTCAGTTGGAACATATGGAGTTTGGGGCTAAATTCTGTAATATGATTAAAGCAATCTATACTAAGCAGGAAGCAAAATTGTTGATAAATGGGAATTTAACTGACAAATTTGATATCTGTAAGGGCACTAGGCAGGGTTGTCCACTCTCCCCACTTTTATTTATCCTAACCTTAGAAACCCTACTGAGAATAATAAGGAAAGATGAGATTACTGGGCTTCAGATAAGAGACCAAATTTATAAACTGCAGGCGTTTGCAGATGATATGGTCTTCGTTTTGGAAAACCCTCTGGAATCCAGCACGGCATTACTAAAAAGGATTGAGGAATTTGGAAACGTGGCTGGTCTAAAAGTAAATAAAGATAAGACAAATATATTGACGAAAAATCTTTCAAATAGAAGTAAACAGATGTTAGAAGACACTACAGGGTTTAAAATCGTGAAGAAGGTGAAATATTTAGGAATCTGGTTGACAGGAAGATGTTCAAGTATTAGGGAGGATAACTATTCTAAATTACTGATACAAACAAAAATGGACTTGGGAAAATGGGGTAGGATACAGTTGTCACTATTAGGAAGGGTAGCCACGGTGAAATCTTATGTTTTGCCGAAATGGAATTTTCTTTTTCAGACAGCACCAGTTAAACTTTCGCTGAAATTTTTAAAAGAGTTAAGAGGGGGTAGTTTCTAGATTTGTTTGGCAGGGGAAACGGCCCAGGATTGGGGAAAAAATGATGCAAGAAATTAAGGAAAGAGGGGGCCTTGGCCTACCGAACTGGGAACTTTACTATCAGGCTGCCCTCTTAGTTTGGGGCAAGGAATGGATAAGTCTAAGGAATAATCGATTGCTGAGTTTGGAAGGATTTGATTTGCTGCAGGGATGGCATGCAGCTCTTTGGTGGGAAGGTACTCCTCCAAGCAAACAGTTTACTCGCCACTACATAAGGGATATACTGATTCGGAATTGGGATAAGGGCTAAGTACTATGCGCAAATTCCGTGTTGGTTATCAACTTTGGAAGCCTTGACCCATCCGACCCTACTCAAGAAGGGAAGAAGACCAACTTATAAAGAACTTTTAGATAGCAGGGGAGAACTCAAAACACGACAAGATCTGGCTCAGCAAGGGTTTCAATTGGAGTGGTGGGCCTACCTGCAGATTCAGTCAAGGTATAAGAAGGATAAGGAAGGAAGGGGTATTTATCTGAATCTGCAGGAATTAGATAAGATTTTGCTGGGTCCGGAGAAAGGGATGATATCTAAGTACTATAAATTGTTGTTAACTAGGGTAGTAGGGAAGGAGGTGGTAAAAGATGCGATGATTGCCTGGGGGAAGAATTTTGGTTATGCACTTCCACTTGAGAAATGGGAAGAGATTTGGTGGACTAATATAAGGCTGGTGGTTTCCATGTCATATAAGGAGAACATATACAAAATGCTTTATAGATGGCATCTCCCTCCGGCTAGACTTTCCAAAATGTTCCCCGGATTGTCGGCCGATTGTTGGAAATGTGGTAAAGGGATTGGCACATACTATCACTTATGGTGGACATGTCCGGAAGTGGTTAGATATTGGATGAGGATCCAAAAATGGATAGAGGAAATCACAGGGTGTTTAGTTGATCTCAAACCAGAGACGTATCTGCTTGGCTCCAGGCCTGGAAATATTAAGAAGGAAATATGGTATTTGGTTTTACATATCTTAACAGCGGCAAGGATGGGGTATGCTCAATTTTGGAAGGTAAATCATACCTGAAGTTATAATTAGGAGAATACTTGATTGTGCAGAAGCAGACAATTGACCAAGAAGTTGAAAGGTAAAGAAGAGACACCAGCATTTCTATCATGGAATAAATGGTATATTTGGATGGATAAAAGATTAAAGAAATGAGAGTGGCTTGGAGGTTGGTCAAAAATGAAGTGATATAGTCTTTGTTAATGAATAAGCTTTGGAGTTGGATGGTTATAAGAGACTTAATGAGGGGAATATAATTGTTAGTTTAGAAGTAGATATAATGTGAAATTTTTGAAATGGTTTTCAATTTTTTGATTTCTTTGTTTTTTGTATATTGTAAATGTTTTGTTTTTGTTTTTGTCTTTGTTGGTGTATGGTGTGTTTTTAACACGAAATGTAAATAAAGATTCATTATTAAAAAAAAAATTGGGCTATATCCTCTCAGCTGCAGCTAGGTTAGTATAAGGCCCCACTTCAGTCCCATATAACAGTTGTGCCATAGCTTTTGCCTCAAAATGTTTTAGGGAACCTGAAATATAATGGGAACTTTTAGAGAAATAAAACGACAGCATAACTGTCGCACTCCTCTGGCCACCTGCAATATTGGGCCATGTGCTATATTGTGTGTGTGTGTGTGTGTGTATACGTATATATGTGCATATGTATATATATACACACATATACATACATACACACATATATATGTATACACACAATCATTCACACATATATACATATATACATACATATACATATACATACACACACACACACACACACACACACATTTGTTGTTGTTAGCTGCGAAGTCGTGTCCGACCCATCGCGACCCTATGGACAATGTTCCTCCAGGCCTTCCTGTCCTCTACCATCTTCTGGAGTCCATTTAAACTCACACCTACTGCTTCAGTGATTCCATCCAGCCACCTCATTCTCTGTCGTCCCCTTCTTCTCTTGCCCTCAGTCTTTCCCAACATTAGGCTCTTCTCCAGTGAGTCCTTCCTTCTCATTAGGGGGCCAAAGTATTTGAGTTTCAACTTCAGGATCTGGCCTTCTAAAGAGCAGTCAGGGTTGATCTCCTCTAGGACTGACCGGTTTAATTGCCTTGCAGTCCAAGGGACTCGCAGGAGTCTTCTCCAGCACCATAGCTCAAAGGCCTCAATTCTTTGGCGCTCAGCCTTTCTTATGGTCCACCTTTCACTGCCATACATTGCAACTGGAAAAAGCATAGCCTTGACTATACGCACTTTTGTTGACAGAGTGATGACTCTGCTTTTTAGTGTGCTGTCTAGATTTGTCATGGCTTTCCTCCCGAGGAGCGTCTTTTAATTTCTTGGCTACAGTCTCCATCTGCAGTGATCTTGGAGCCCAGGAATATAAAATCTGTCACTACCTCCATTTCTTCCCCATCTATTTGCCAGGAATTGAGAGGGCCGGATGCCATGATCTTAGTTTTCTTAATGTTTATTTTCAACCCAACTTTTGCACTCTCCTTCTTCACTCGCAACAAGAGGCTCTTTAGTTCTTCTTCACTTTCTGCCATTAGAGTGCTATCATCTGCATATCTTAGGTTGTTGATATTTCTTCCGGCAATCTTTAATTCCAACTTTTGATTCATCTAGCCCTGCCTTTCTCATAATGTGCTCTGCATATAAGTTAAATAGGCAGGGCGACAGTAAACAACCTTGACGGACTCCTTTCCCAATTTTGAACCAATCAGTGGTTCCGTGTCCAGTTCTCACTGTTGCTTCTTGGTCCCCGTATAGGTTTCTCAAGAGACAAATAAGATGGTCTGGTACACCCATCTCTTTAAGAACTTGCCACAGTTTGTTATGATCCACACAATCAAAGGCTTTAGCATAGTCAATGAAGCAGAAGTAGATGTTTTTCTGGAACTCTCTAGCTTTCTCCATGATCCAGCGTATGTTAGCAATTTGATCTCTAGTTCCTCTGCCTCTTCAAAATCCTGCCTGTACTTCTGGTAGTTCTCGATCCACATATTGCTGAAGTCTAGCTTGTAGGATTTTAAGCATAACTTTACTAGCATGAGAAATGAGTGCAATGGTGAACATTCTTTGGCACTGCCTTTCTTTGGAATTGGAATGTAAACTGATCTTTTCCAATCCTGTGGCCACTGTTGAGTTTTCCAAATTTGCTGGCAAATTGACTGTAGCACTTTTACTGCATCGTCTTTTAAGATTTTGAATAGCTCAGCTGGAATACTGTCACCTCTACTAGCTTTGTTGTTGCTCAGCTTTTCTAAGGCCCACTTCACTTCACATTCTAGGATGTCTGGCTCGAGGTCAGTGACCACCTCATTGTGATTATCAGGGACGTTAAGCTCATTCTTGTATATTTCTTCTGTGTAATTTTGCCACCTCTTCTTAATCCCTTCTGCCTCTGTTAGGTCCCTGCCATTTTGGTCCTTTATCATGCCCATTTTTGCATTAAACGTTCCCTTCATCTCTCCAATTTTCTTGAAAAAATCTCTGGTCCTCCCTATTCTATTGTTTTCTTCTCTTTCTTTGCAGTGTTCATTTAAGAAGGCATTCTTATCTCTTCTAGCTATTCTCTGGAATTCTGCATTCAATTGGGCGTATCTTTCTTTTTCTCCCTTGCCTTTCGCTTTCTTCCTTTCCTCAGCTATTTGCAAAGCTTCCTCAGACAGCCATTTTGCTTCCTTGCATTTCTTTTTCTTTGGGATGGTTTTGAATGGTACCTGTTGTACAATCTGGCGAACCTCTGTCCATAGTTCGTCAGGCACTCTGTCTATCAAATCTAATTCCTTAAATCTATTTGTCACCTCTACTGTATATTGAACAGGGATGAGATTTAATTCATACCTGAGTGGCCTAGTGCTTTTTCCTACTTTCTTCAGTTTAAGCCTAAACTTTGCAATGAGAAGCTCATGGTCTGAGCCACAGTCAGCTCCTGGTCTTGTTTTTACTGACTGTATAGAGCTTCTCCATGTTTGGCTGCAGAGCATATAGTCAATCTGATTTCTGTGTTGACCATCTGGTGATGTCCATGTGTAGAGCCGTCTCTTGGGTTGTTGGAAAAGAGTGTTTGCTATCACCATCGTATTCTCTTGACAAAATTCTATCAACCTGTGCCCTGCTTCATTTTGTACTCCAAGGCCAAATTTGCCTGTTATTCCGCTTATCTTTTGGCTTCCTACTTTAGCATTCCAATCCCCCATGATGATAAGGACATCATTTTTTGGTGTTAGTTCTATAAGATGCTGTAGGGCTTCATAGAACTGGTCAATTTCATCCTCTTCAGCACTGGTGGTTGGGGCATAGATTTGTACTACTGTAATATTGAATGGTTTGCCTTGGATTCGAACTGAGATCATTCTGTCATTTTGAGGATTGTATCCCACTATTGCTTTTCCTACTCTTTTATTGACTATAAAGGCTACTCCATTTCTTCTGAGGGATTCTTGCCCACAGTAGTATACCTGATGGTCATCTGAATTAAATTCACCCATTCCTGTCCATTTTAGTTCGCTGATACCTAAGATGTCGATGTTCAGTCTTGTCATCTCTTGTTTGACCACGTCCAGCTTGCCTTGATTCATGGATCTTACATTCCAGGTTCCTATGGAGAAAAAAGCTTTACAGCATCGGACATTCCTTTCACCACCAGACACATCCACAGCTGTGCGTCCTTTCGGCTTTGGCCCAGTCGCTTCATTCTTTCTGGCGCTACTAGTACTAGCCCTTTGCTCTTCCCCAGTAGCATATTGGACACCTTCTGACCTGAGGGGCTCATCTTCCAGCGTCATATCGTTTTGCCTTTTGGTACTGTCCATAGGGTTTTCATGGCAAAGATACTGGAGTGGGTTGCCATTTCCTTCTCCAGTGGATCATGTTTTGTCAGAACTCTCTGCTATGACCTGTCCATCTTGGGTGGCCCTGCACAGCATAGCTCACAGCTTCACTGAATTATGCAAGCCCCTTCGCCACAACAAGGCAGTTATCCATGAAGGGGCAGACCAGCATACCAAACCACAATACCAAACGAGAGGACGCTCTCCATAGTAGACCACTAAAAGAGGGTCATAAACCGTTGTTCTACCCTGTTCTTCCGCAAGACCCTAAGAAAGTGAAGCCTCTACTGGGCCTTTCTAGCCACCTGGGTTGTGTTAACTTTCCAGGTCAGATCTTCACAGAGGTAGACTGCCAGAAATTTAAAGGAGGAAACTCTCTTCACACAGTCCTCCCCGATGTAAAGTGGGGCAGGTTCCTCCTTTTTTATCTGGAAGTCTAACACCATCTCTTTCGTCTTGCCGATGTTTAGGTGCAAGTTGTTGTTACTACACCATATGGATAGTTTTTGTACCTCCGCCCTGTATGCTGTCTCATCCCCACCTGTAATAAGACCCAACCCAGTTGTATCATCTGCGAATTTGATTATCGCAGTGGATGGGTCAGATGATACACAATCATGTGTTTATAAAGAATACAGGTAGGGGCTAAGCACACAGCCCTGTGGCGTGCCGGTGCAAAACTTCAGGGAGGTGGACAAAGCAGACCTGACCTGCACTGTTTGTAACTGGTCCCTAAGAAAGTCTTGAATCCAATCCCAGATGGCGGGGGAGAATTTCAAGAATTTCAATTTCACATGGTACACAAGACTTAAAACATCAGTAGCATGGATTTGATCTCAAAAACCAATTGAGAGACCTGTAGGACAGAGGTCTCCAACCTTTCCAGACTCAAGGATCGGAGGGAAGCAGAGCAGCTTCAAAACTGGTGTGCGCACATGTATGCATATGGGCCACATACACTGGTGCGGCACTAGCAGCCCCATTTGTGCATGCAGCATGCGCAAAGGAGACCGCAGATGCTAGCGCGAGTGGGGGGATGTGCATCCACGCATGCGCACACTGGCCAGCTGTTTCCGTGGCCCGCTGGCCAATAGCCCGAGGCCCGGTCCCAGACCATAGGTTGGGGACCCCTGCTGTAGGAAATTTATAGGTCATTGTAATACAGCTATTGGAATGTTTCCCAGCCATAACAATTAGCATATTCTACAAAAGCCACACTTCTTAATACTATACAGAACTAATTATATACAGAATCTGTTACACTGGTCAATCTTCAAATAATAAGAGGTGGGAAATCTATGACATTCCATTGTTTCATAAACTATAAGTCTTAGAAACCCCAACTAGTATCCATGCTCATTGAACTATTAGAAATCTTGGTTGGAATCATCTCAAGTTCATTCTCTCACTTCCTGATTCCCCAAATTATTATTAGTTGTGTGCTGCCTCATTGGAACATTAAGCTCAGTATGAGAGATTCCATGTTTGGATCCAGTGGAAACTTCTGGAGTAGTCATGTCACGCTGACAAAATGATGCTTGAGTAGATGTGGCCACTTACAGTTACCATTTACCAGATGTTATTAAGGTTGTTCACTGCCTCCCTTTTAAAATCCCAATTCTCAGAGGATGCCATCTACTGATTTGCTCTTAAAGGAAGGGAAAGACAGATTAAAGAAAGCACTGGATTATATAACTATCAACCATATTTTTTTCCAAGAATGTTGCTGGGTCTAAGACTTCCACAAGGACCTAAAAACTTGGTTCTGCAAACTGGTAGCTAGTATAGTAGATAAAATCCACCCTGTTTATGCATTGATCCTTTATTTAATTTACAGTTCCAGTCTTTCAATTTTAAGGCTTGATGTCTAATGTTTCTATTTTAATTGTCTACATAACTTTTAATACTGTAAGCCACCCAGAGTCGCTTGATAGTGAGATGGGCAGCGTACAAATTTAATAAAATAAATAAATGAACTTCACATGCAATGGATCAAGGTCTTCTGAGATTTACACTGATATTATCTGTGTAAAGACATCATTATGCAAAGACACCATTTGTTCTTTACTTTTGGGCTCCATGCACCACTCACTCAATCCGTTTTCCTTGCTTTTAACATCCAGTGTTTGCCTGTTGTCTTCCTGAGCAACTAATATCTACATGCCATATGGTTCATTTTAAATGGTCAATCTTTGCTAGCAAGAGGACAACAGAGAACTAGGTTATCACCAAGAAGTCCCACAATTGCTTAACTTCTTGGGTTAAGTTTCACTGGAAGTTTAAAGAGGGTAATCAAACAGGCAATGGTAGTCTTGCCAACATGGAAGCTTCTCCTCCTTCTCCTATGTCCTTCTTTGCACTTTTCTAGGAGATTTAGGAAGCTCAAGATTCTGATCATGCCAACTGACCAAGAAATGTCATTCCCCAACCAGGGATACTTCAGGGATGGTTGGCCAACTATGTTTATCCTCTCATCCTAAAAGCCTCAAATTTTGTTATTAGTTGGAAAAGACTTCATTACCCAAATGATGTAAAATGAGCCAAATAATTTGCATTGTTGCACAATGATGTCACCATGCAAATGACATATAACACTAAGATGATGTGCTTTCCAAATTATTACACTTTCATGAATAATAGACATTCTTTTCTTTATCCTTAAAAATGAGGTTTAATTGTACTTAAAAACCATTCCAATTGACTTTATAGAAATTTGGCATTATTACATTCTGACAAACAGATCATTACATCAAAGTATGTGATCATCCCCTATTTTACTGACAAAATGCAATTCATTTTTTATATTAGCCATAGTCATAGGGTATAATTGTGAAAGGCAATCTTCATTAGCCTGCTGTTCCCTAAATCAGAAGCATGCAACTTCTTTCAGTCCATTTTGGTCTTTACTGGTGTTTTGAGGAGACATTCCCCCCCCCAGAAAACACCTGGTTTTGCATTAGGATTTATGGAACTTTGGACTTATGGATATCTATTCTTTTTCCAAAATCTTTATTTGCTATTTCCCCCCTACTGGTACTCTTCAGCTTAAGACTACAATTGGGACTGGAAGTTGTTGCAGTTGTAAACTGAGTCAGAACCAATCTTATGACAATTTTTACAGAGGTCATTAAGCAAATCACATAGCTGTTAAGCAAATTCCACTTTCTGGTGGAGTTTTTGCCAGAAATTGACAAAAAGTGTCATAAATCACAATCATGTCATTGCAGGACATTGCCACTGGTCATAAATCTGAGCCAGTAGTCAAGCACCTGGCTCATCTTGTGGTCGTGTAACTGTAGAAGTGGTATGACAGTCATTAAGTGCAAGTACAAGTCATAAATCACTTTTTTTCAAGACTATTGTAACTTTGAACTATTGTTAAATGAACAGTCATAAGTTGAGGATTACCCATTACAGTATATTGTTCTCAGGAATATTTATTCAAAAATAAAAAAAAAACTTTCTATTGGAGTCACTCATTCACCATACAGTAATACAAACCAAGAAACACAGGGAACACATTTTTTATGGCTGCCAAATGGAATATTTCATTCTGATTTCAACATTTCTTAATGTCAATTTAACAGGGAGACACTAATCAAATGTATCTAATGAAATACATTACAAAATCACAAAGTCTGCATGCAAAATTCAAAGTTCTGATAATCAACTAAAGTGCTACATAGTTTGAAGTCTTGCTATCTCTGAGATGGCCTGTTTCAAATGGTATTAGATTGCCCAAGGCATGCCTACATAGACACTGGCTAAGAGTTCCCATTCCTTACAAGGTGCTTCCCTGTTATGGGATGTCTTATACCAGATATAAGAATTCTATCCCCAGTATTGTAACACTGAGGAAGCTTTTTTAAAAAATAGCCTTTTCAACATGCATTTGGAGATTGAAATGAGAATGAATATAGGTATCTCATGTGTGATGAATTTTTATCATTTGATAACATCTGGTATTACAGTTTTATGATATTATTATATTTAAGTATATTTTGGATATACTGATAACTTTGGATAATTTTTGGATTATTGTATTATATCTTTGTAGGTTGATTAGACTTAGAAACAAGTGGTTAAAATAACATGAAAGCACTCATAATAAATCATAAAGCATGAACCAAATATTTAATATGGTAGCATCAGAAAATAGTAATTTAACTCATGTCCTCTGGATGTTTGTGAACCACTGGATCCTATTCAGAATTACCAATATTTGTTAATGAAATTGACTTACTTGTGCTATCCACCCATCCACTGTACAATTCTAACAGCTCTAAGAACAGCTTCCTCAAAAAGTGACATTCCAATGGGTTACAACTGGAATTGTGAACCTTCCCAATCAGTAACTGGAGTGCATAGGTTATGAAAGTTCAATCTGGAGGCCCTGATTTCAGGAAAACTGAAATGAATTGTCCAAAGTTGAAAGGTCCTATTACTTAGCAGACAAACTTTTCAAATAAACTTGGAATTCAATAGTTATAGATTTTCACTATTCAGACTGAAAGTGCTGTGAATCAGGTAATTCAAAACATAATATTGTGCTAAATTAAGACCAAGGGGCACTTCCATTGCAGAAGCAGTTTGTGCTCAAGAAAACATAATGTATTTCCTGAACTAGTGCCCCAAATTAACGGAACTCTTGCCATTCTTAGCCAGTGCAGTACACCTGGAGGGCATGAAGTTAAGGAAGATTAGAATCAGTTCTAATATATTATGACATCGTTACTTGTCATTTTATCATATGCATTCCTAAGTTTTTGGGGAAACTTTTTATTTAGTCATCAGGTTTGCTACCATAACTTACTAAAATATGTTTTGCTGGAATTTAAATTCCACTGACTACACTAATCCGAGTGCTTTTGCAGACTTTCATGGTGGTAAATGAACTGCATTTCATAGCTTTCCTATTAGCAAATCAGGTGTAAGATGTTCTCCAAGTTTTATCAAACTGACATAAAAACTAGATGTCCCCAGAAGTGTTGAAAATCTGAAGCCCCTCTCCTTAAAAAAAAAGGGGGGGGAGAGTTAGTTTCAATCCCAACCATTCCTGATTCTGCACCTACCAGATTAGCCGCAGGACCAACGTGCACACCGCTTTTCTTAACTATTATTTTCTAAGAACCGCGAGAAAACCCAAGCGACACCCTATCAGGAAATTCTGGCAGCCAGACAAGCTCACCTACAAAGCACCCGAAGAAATCACCCTCTCCGGTCAAGGTTGCCTAAAATGGTCTGTATTGAAGCGACTATCTCCTTCTGCCAACCCCTACAATCTTCGCATGGTTTTTTTGGCCGCTACCGCTGCAACCACTGCTACTAGCAAGCTGACTCAGACTGCCAGCCGCCGAAGTTCTTTGCAAGCAACCCGCGTTTTCAAGCTTCCTCCTACCGCTTCTACCCTTTTTTCCTCCCTCCTCTTTAGGATACAGTCATTCCTGAATCATCCAGGATCCTATTTCAATAAAAAAGTGTTTTATCTGCTTCCTTATTCTCTTCTCCGAGCTTTACACGCTCTGTCCCTCCCACCCCAGTCTGTCCCTGGAAAACAGATAGGAACCGTTGGAAATATTTTCCCTCGCGCCAATTCAATCATAAAGAATCAAAGCACCGCCTCGTATTTAAGCTAGCAGGCAGGCCATCCGCCTCTCCCAAGTCCACGATCCAGTTCAGAATGACTAACTTCAGCCCCTGCGACCGCCAGAAACAAGAATAGGTAGTATTCTCCATATCAGTTCTTAAATTGGGAGTAATTAAGGTGATTTGGGCATATCCTGGGGATGGTGGAGCAATTTGTAATTGCTTGTTTTTGAGTCCAGGATCCAGTTGGATCCAGTTTGTAAAACAGCAAAGTACATCCGGGATGGGGGAAGCAGGGGTTATGACATTATTCGAGACCAGGAATATGGGTAACTGGGTCAGTTGAAGAACCACTGCTCTATATTCTCAGAAGCGATTTTTAATGCACCATTTGCTACAAGATCGATCCTCATTTTACCCTCCAGGATTCCCCTCTCCAGCTTTATCGACACCTGCTAAATCCAGGCCTCCTCACGTGTAGAGCACAGCACCTCGAAGGTCAGTGCGCATGCGTGCATATTTTCTTTTACCCTAGGCAAAAGGTAAGGTGTGTTCCTGGAAAAGAACGTCGCCCAGATCTGCGAAGCTTGCAAATAGAAATTATTCAAACGTCTTCTGATTTAGAAGCTCCACCTCAAAAACTGGCAGCTTACTCAATAGAGGGGAAAACCACTTTGCACCCGCTTACAGACCGTCTCCTTTTTATGTTATTACCACTTCCCATGTTCCGGGAAGGATCCCTGGCAAATAACAAAAAAAAAAAGCACGTTTAGGGCTGAGCCCTGCTGTGTTTAGGCAGATCTCCAAACGCAGCAGCACCACCGCCAAAAAAAATCCAGCCGCTCATTACTCAACAACCATCAGCCACGCATCATCAAGCACTCACCCAGATCAACAGCAACGATCGCTCAAAATGAAATTCCGCTACCTCACTAAAACTCACTAAATGACTCGGTGGCTGGATTCGCAGGATACCTTAACTAGGTAACTCCTACTTGCATAAACGAACAATGTCATATCGTTAAATAGGTTAAACAGACGAGTAGCTGATACGTGTTTCGTGCGAGCATAATCACTGTTTAATTTCTGGTGCTAAAATATTTTATGCGTTTAATAACGAGTCTATCAAACGCAATATTAAGAATCAGCATTTCCAAACAAGTCACGCCCCCGATATAGGTTGTACACTTGAACCCAATATCGTAAGCAGGAATGAAGTCAGCACATGCTCAGGGGCACTCCCCTTTGCTATCATTACCTTAAACCACCTGCAATCGAAAAGAGGGGGATAAAGGTTGAACGGTCCATCACGCACTCTTTCAAAAGCAACCCACTAGAGTACTATAAAGACTAGCCGGTTTACGGAGATGAGCTCAGGATTACAGTCCAACTAGTCGCGTCTACCCAGGAGATACTTCTGCAGAACGTAGCACAGGATCGGGCAGTTCAAAGCTACACAGCTAATGGCTGGTGCATTGCAGCGGCCGCTTTGTGCCTAGATCCCTTTCCTCCGTAGCGTAAAGCAGCCCGCGGGGATCCTTAGGATAACGTACCTTCCCTGCTGAAGGCGAGGGCACAGCTGTTCAGCGGCCGGATCCTTAGCATCTGGCTTCCTCGGTCACTGTCCCACCAACGGCCCGGGCTGCGGGAGCAACACGCTTCTCCTTTCCCTTCTGTAACTTAATCACCTGGTGGGAGGACGCCGAGACGCCCCCGGCGCCGCCTGCGAGGGAGCCTCTCGCACTGGCTGTGGCAGGGCTTAGGCAAACTCCTCTCCCGCTCTTGTGGCGGCTCCCAGCGGCTCGCAGCTCTTGCGGCGGCTCCGAAGGCTTTGAGCCCCTCCCTTCCCGTGCGGTCCTCCTGACCTGCTTGTGACTCACCAGAACACGAGTAGAGTTTTGTGTGTGTGTTGTGCGTCGGGTGCGGGAACGCAGGCAAAGGGCGACGCGTCTTTCCGTTCGTGGGGGCCAATTACAACAGACGGAGAATCCACTCTGCCCCTTCCCCCTTCGTCGCCAAAAGCAACAGTGGCGCCAAGGGTCTCTTCCTCTTCCCGCCAATATTGCCCCACTTTTCCTCTTCTCTTCCCACGCACGCAGTCGACTTCAGGTGATTTCCTCCTGCCATGGAAGGAAGCGTCTTTGGAGGCAGCGCGGGAGCGAAAACGCTCGACTGAGTGGAAGAAGAAAAGCTTATACTTTCCCAGGAGTTACAGAGCGCAGAGACAAAGGCGCAGAAGGAAAAGAGCTTCGTTTAGCTATTGTTAACCAACCCTCCATTGTCCTGAGGGAGGCGGCCGGCGACGAACTACTACATGGATTACTAAGCAACTGAAAGAAATGCTTCTTCACTCAAGTGACAGATTTCTTATGGCAGAGGGAAGGCGGTTTCCCTTCAGGAAGTTGGATTTCACTGCTCTTTGTGTAGCTGTGTGATACCTGTAGAGAAGATTTGGTCAACAAGACTTAAAGTTGACATCACTTCTCTCTTCTGTGACTTTAAAGGACAAATAATAGTTGCAGCCCCCATCCCCATCATAAAAGATAAGGGACATTGCACTCTCTGGGCTCTCCATGTTAATGTGTGGCAACTAAATTTGTGGTGAGGATCTTAAAAATAGCAAGAAGTTATGGCATATGTTTTCATGGAGGAATGCTTCATCAAAATAATGGTTGCAACTACCCCAGACTTCTGCAACATGGTCCCCTCCAGCTGTTTTGGACTTAATCTTAAATCCTCATTTCTCATCATGGTGCTTTTTGTTGACTCAAGTTTATCACTCTTGAATTCAAATATATTTAGATAGTAGCACACTGGGAAAGGCTGCTGCAGTTAATGAAAACCAATGGCACAATAAATCCATTCAAAATGCCATCAGTGCTCTCTGTTGTCATATTTGTGCCTCAGTGCTACTGTTCATGCCTGAAATTTAATGCTCCACACCAGACATCATCTGAGTCTTACATTTTTTTTAAGATTACTTTTTTCTAGAGGACTTGACAGCCTATTCTGCATAGAGACTCTTGAAATACAAAAATTGGACTCAATAAGTGGCATCTCACCATCCACCAAATCTTTCTCCACAAATCAATTTGTACCTTAATAAATGTCTTCACAATAAGCCAAAAATAAAATATATCAGGTTTCAACAGGTTTAGGCTAAAATCATACTGGCTAGTTTGTGATGGTATGTGTTGCACAAACTCAAGCCAGTATGATTATTTTATCACTGAATATTCTGCAAGTCCAGGTAATTGAAGTTAATGGATGAAACATAGTTCTGTTCCCTATGAGTTAGAATGGCATGTAAACACAGACTTTATTATGTTCAAATATGAGCTTGTAGCAGCTGAGTGTGACTAACTTTTAAAAGTACCCCTTTGACCTTTAGATTGGAAGAAGTCAGATCATGGGTTTAGTGCTGCTCTCAATAGGCACATAGGAAATAAAAAGAACAACTAATGTTACTAATTTTTATAAACACCACTATATTTAATATCTATTGGTGTTTCTTTCCTGGAGAGCATTAAACAATGCAAGCTGTTTTCCGACTAATGCAGTATAAATGAGCAAGTGCATGTAGATTAGTTCATTATGGGGGTAAGTCAGTTTATATTCAAAACAGTTGGTAAATTACAGTTTTAGTGGCAGATTTTTTAAAGAAAAATAGCAGTTTAGAATAATATATTAATATCTTCCGAGAGATGAAATTATTTGATGTTCACATTTTGTATTGTCATTATCAGAATAAAATGTGTATAATCAAAATATATTATGGCAATAGAAATAATGATTTCTGCCTGCATCTTCACTCCTAACTACAGAAGTCAGTTTTTCAATTAACCATATGCATGTGTCTTTTGACACTTGAACCTGCATAAAACAAAGGCAGAAAACTAGCATTTAGGAAGTATTAGTAAATGTTTTGTTAGCTAATGTTTTTTTTAAAAAAGCATCAAAACACAAATGTTGGTGAAACCTCATAAGTTTTCCAAATAGAAAATGCTATAAAATATAATGTCCCTATCCTCCATTTAAACATAAATGGATATCTTTTGCTTTTCATCTCCATGCTGATCTACTGAGATAATGCAATAGACCTCTGAGAAAATTCAATCTGTATTCTCTCTGTTGAGACTGTCAGAGATGAACATCTTTCCCTGGAGACTCAGATTTAAATCACCACATAAACATCATCAAATCACCATCTATTTGTGGCTATATGAGAGTTGTAGAATACACATGTGAGGATTTGCCTCAACTAGATCTTCCAAGAAAGCAGAACTCTTGAAACAGGCATTGTTTCAAAAGGAACTTTTATTGAGATTTAGTGATAGCAATAGAGCAAAACAAGGTCTGAAGAATTTGCTTGCGAAAGATTACATTATACAGTAATGCCCATTCAGGACTACTCCCCCCAACCGTCTGGTTGAAATCCAGCCAATCCATAAGTGCTAGGTTGTTTTGAGAACCTAGTGATTTAGCACCCATTTCAAGGTCTCTCTCACTTTCCTTTCCCAACAGTCCCAGGCTCCATTGTCTGGAGATAAGGCAGATATTTTCAAGCAACATTCCTTTCTCAGGAAGGGAGGATATTTCAAAGAGGACAGAGCAGAACTAGGCAAATACATTCCTCAAGCAAGTAGCCCCCCTCCCACCAGAATGGCAGACCCTGAAAATGAATGTAAAGCATTATTAAGCAGGCAAATACATTGGAGGGGTCTGACATATGGCCCGCCTAATAGAACTACAAATCCATCTGCAAAATAGTAATAGAGAAGGAAGAGAGAGGAAAAACAAACACATCAATCAGGTTTATCGGGATAGCATGCATGAAAGTGCTTGAGTAACCTAGGGGCTTTAACATGTTCCTTATAAACCCACTCATTCTCCGAGGCAGGAAGATCTTTCCAGGCAACTAAGTATTGGTTAGAACCATGACGCTTGCAAGATTCTAAAATGTTCTTGATCTCAGAATGCTGCTCACTCTCCACCATAATAGGTGGTGGAGGAGGAGCAGTGGCAGGCCTTAACAGAGATATGCTGGACCAGTATATATATTCAACTGCTCCATTTTATATCTAGTTTAGGAATTAAGAACTCTGTTAGTGTATTTAGCATTTACAGGGTTAATACAGCATCCTTAGCAGCATTGTATGTAAGAACAAGTAGCATTTACAGGGTTAAACACTATTCCCTCAAGAGATGGCTTATGGAATTGTAGTCTAGCTGTTTAGTGAATACCATGCTTACCTAGTTAAGTGGGAGGAGTTTAAAGTTTTATTGCAGGACTTCCTGGCTTTGTGTTATATCTCTTCACGAAAGAAAGCAAGGAGGCTTCTTCGCTCAGAAACAACATGGGATAAATCTACCTTTAATCTTTTACACTTCTAGGATGGACAGATATGCTTATGATATGCTTATGATCAGATGAACCTATCAGCAAACCTACGTCTGTCTAGGATTCCTGATCAATAAAAGTCTGTTTAAAACCATTCTGCAGAGTTTATGCTATCTGAATCATAATTATAAAGCATTTTGATTCATGTTCCAGAATAGGAGACGTGACCTCGGGTTTCAGCAGACTGCAGTGGAACACTGGATGGATTTATTGTAGACTCTTAGGGAGTTCTAATTCCACTGTGACAGGGTTTATAATGCGCATAATAGGGAAAAGGCCGATATACTTTGGACCTAATTTCTTGGATGGTTGCAGCGATTGCAAAAACATGTTGGAAAAGTAAAGTAAACTCTATCCCCCACTTAGAAAGTCTTCACTTCCATATGTTTTTTATCTGCCTGTGCCTTATATGCCATCCTGGCTTCATCTAGAGCTTCCCTAACAACTGGCCAAATCTTCTGCAACTGATAAACCTGTTCCTTAAGGGAGGAAATGGCAGGTTCGCTAGCAGGCAACTCAGGCATTAGCCACTTGAAAAGTAGTGAAACTGGTACTGGAGTGCACCACATTATTATAGGTCACTTCAGCAAACAATAACAGATTAATCCAATTATCTTGTTGATAATTGATAAAACAATGAAGGTATTGTTCTAGAATAGAGTTCGTTCATTCTGTTCCCCCCATTTGTTTGAGGATAATGACTAGATTACAGACCCTGACCTGAACCCAGAAGGTCCAGAAAGGCTTTTCAGAACTTGGAGGTGAATTGGATGCCCCTATCCAATGCAGAGCCCCATGCAGGCAATAAATATGCTGCAGAAACAATTTAGTCAAAGTCTTTGTAGTTGGAATCTTCTGACATGGGATAAAATGGGCCTATTTGGAGAATAAATCAGTAACAACCCAGATGACAATGTTTCCCGCGCTCTCGGATAGTTCCACAATAAAGTCCATAGATCTCTCTCTCCAGGGTGCTGAAGGGTTTGCTACCAGTTGTAGGAATCTAGGCATTTTTCCTTGCCTCCATTTAGCTGCTGTGCAGGTATGGCAGCTAGCCACATAATTTTCAATGTCCTTTTTTAAAGAGGGCCACCAAAATTGTCTTTTAAGCAAGTGAAGTGCCCCACTGGTTTAGAGAGAGTCATGGCATGCTTGCATGATCTTCAGTCTCTGGTTGACGGGAACATATAATTTCCCACCGACCCAGGTATATCCAACAGAGATTTTTATGGTTCTGAAACCATTCATCACTCTCCAGCACCTGTTTGAACTCCCCAATCATTGTGTTGTCTAATGGCAGGGTGCCTTTAGACTGTGCCCTCCTAATGACTGGGACCACCAATTGATGCAGGGAAAATAAAGGCTTAACGACCCCCAACTTCACACTATCATACTATGGTATTCTTGACAATGCGTCTGCCAGTAAATTCCACACACACACACCCGGTAGATAATGGATGGAAAATTACATTGGTGGAAATGCTGGGCCCAGCATGCCTGTTTCAGAGACAATTTCCTGAGGGTTTTTAGTGCTTCCAGATTCTTATGATCAGTCCAAACCCTTCCAAAAAATGTCTCCAAGTAAGGAAGGCCTATCGCATGCATAAGCTTCCTTCTCCCAAGCAGCCCATTGCTTTGCTGTCTCAGTCAGTTTCTTGGAGGTGCAAGCACAGGATTGTAACTGACCCTCCTGGTTCTTTTGAACCAGTACCACACCTACAGCTACATCGCTGGCACCAGCCTGAATTACAATTTCTCTGAGTCCAGGTGTTTCAACACTGGCTCCGTGGAAAAAATTTTTAAATTTTTAAATTTAAATTAAAATTAAATTTTTAAAATGTGGCTTGGCATTCTGCAGTCCATTTTAATGGCTGGTTAGGCTTCAGCTTATTTTCTCCGTTTGTCTTCAGCAGATTTGTAATGGGGAGTGCAATCTGTGCAAATGAGGGGATGAATTGCCTATAAAAATTAGCGAACCCCAGAAAACTCTGTAATTGCTTTCTGGTGTGGGGAGGGGCCCAATCCAGGATGGCCCACACTTTTTCCGGATCCATTTCTACCCCCTTATGTGAAATGCTGTAGCCCAAATAGTCAATCCTATCTTGGTAGAATTCACACTTTGACAGTTTGTCATATAATTTGGCAGAGCAGAGCTTCTTTAGGACCACCCTAATCAGCTTCACATGCTTTGCTTTGCTTTCAGTGTAGATAGGATATTGTCCAAGTACACCAAAAACCCCTTCATGGAGGACTTCGTTGATCAGTTGCTTGAACACCACTGGGGCTTCCTGTAATCCAAAGGGGAGACCATGAATTGGTAACATCCCAGAGGGCAGTTGAAAGCAGTTTTCCATTTGTTTCCCTCCTTGATTCTGATATGATAGTACGCCTCCCACAGGTCTAACTTCAAAAAAATTCTCCCAACAAGTGAGCCAATATGTTCCTCATGTGGGGCGGGAGGTACACATTCTCCATGGACACCAAGTTCAAGCATCTATAATCCAGGCAGAAATGAAGAGACCCATTCTTTTTCTCTCAGAAAAGAAAAGGGGCTTCCACCCGGGGTCTGGCCAGTTAAATATAACCTTGGGCTATGTTTTAGTCGATGAACTTTCTTGGCTCATCTAACTCCCATTTCAAGCCCCCTACTTTAAAATCACGCATGCCTTGGGAAGGAGTTTCCTTCTTTGGGACCTTTAATTGCCCCTCTCTCCAATCATTTAGGGGGTTCCACTTCTTTTACCAAGTTAGCCCCAGTACAAGCAGCCATTCCATGCCGGGGGCTACGATGAAAGCTAAAGTCTCTGAGTGGCTTCCCATGGTTAATCCCAAGGGCTCAGTGACAAAGCTTGCCGGGATGGCCCCTGCCACTGACCCATTGAGCTGACTGGAACCCCCAGTTTTCCAAACAGGTTTGGGCTTATTAGGCATCAGGTGTACCCCGAATCCAACAATGCAGTAAGGGCCATTTTCCTACCCGTGCCTGGGACTGATAGTTCTATGGGCATGGTTATGGGGTCAATTGACCCACTTACCAATGGATCACCATCATAGTCTCTCTCTGACATCACTTGACACATCGTCCGGTGGAGTCAGAGTTCTACCCTCTGCCTTTGGGGCTCAGGGGAGCTCCATGACTTTGGTGGTTTTCAGGGCTGTGTCTTTAGAGGTGGAGCAGGCTTGCTCGGATTCCCCCAGAATATGGGTCCACTTTCTTGGTTGGAGCTTTTCTATGGATTTCTACAGCATGATGGTCTTCTTTGCCACACTTAAAGCAGGCAGTTGATTGTGGCTGGTTCATGGAGGATCTGCTTGCTTCTCCCCACCTTTCGGGTTGACTTTGTTTTCCTGGTTTACTGGGGTGGTACTGGTTCCAGGTCTGGTGAATTTTCACTTCTTCAGCCAGGATGCACCAATCATATAAATCTGCAGGTGCTCCATGGACCACGCAAGCATTGTACAGGTCATCGTTTAGCCTGTCTTGGAAGCAGCTTACCAGAATGTCTTTGGGCCACTTGAGGTGGTACACTAAGTTGCAGAACTCCTCCATATATTCAGCCACCAGTCGATGTTCTTGTTTCACCATTTTTATGCGATCCCAGGTCTTCTGGTCTGCCAAGCGATCTTCAAACTGGTGCCTCAGTGCTGTCATGAACCAGTTAAAATTTCAGAGCTTGGGAGCATCGCAGTTGTGTAAGGTCACCCTCCATCTGGTGGCAGCCCCTTTCAGCCTAGGATGATGATTCTAATCCTGGCTCCATCATTGGGTAGGATCCTTCCATATACTTGCATATAGGTGAGAATATGAGCCAGAAAGAACCTCAACTGTTGTGAGTCTCCATCAAACTTTACTCCCAATGGAACCAATTTCAGCTGATCCAGAGGAGTCCTTTCTCTGGTCTGTTATGGGGTCCTGGCTCTCTGGGGAGCTGCACGCTGCTCTGCTGCAAGGGTAGCTGCCACAGTTTTCACTGAGCCTGTCACTTCAATCCTCACTGCCATTTCGGTAACTGTGGTTTTTCCTTTTCTGTGCTCAACTTCCTCCTTTAGTTCTTCCTCCTTTTCTGAGCACTCCAGGGAGTTAGCCTTTAGATCCTCAGAAGCTTCAACCATGTACTTCAGGATGCTCCTCCATCTGGTCCATCTCTTCATCATCAGAAAGAAGCTCCATCTTTTTCTTCTGAGTCTTTTTCCGACCTCCCCGGTGAAGGTTACCCTTTGGGCCCTTTCTTCCCAGTCCTCTTTCTTCCCAACACCAAGCTTCCATCTCAGTTTTGTGGATTCTTCCAGAGCAGTGGCTTCCTCCAGGTAAGAAAATGTATGCACTATTCAGATGTGCTTAAAAAGTTGCAGAAATGTTTTTGAGATGAAAATATTAGTCTGCTGATGCCTTTGGAGGTGACTTCTCTATGGAAAAGTGAGTCCCCGAATGCTTTATACACAATTATATTTTGGAATCATTTACTTAGTGAGGAGAAAATACAGGATAAAATTGCAGAACTTCCCTCATCAATAGCAGATATTGAGCTGTTTGCATTACATATTACATTTTTTTTCCTGAAACAGTTTTTGTCAGTGTCATTCATAGAATTGTAGAGTTGGAAGATGATATCAAAGTTCATCTAGTCCAACCCCTGCTTAATGCAGGATCTGCTAAATGCATTTGTAACAAATGACTAATCTTGATTTGAAGACCTCCATTGAAGACAAGCATACCATTTTAGGACACAGCTTACTCCACTAATGGCCAGCTTCTAATATCAGGATATTTCTTTTATATCTAACCTGAATCCATTTCCTTATTGTTTGAATCACTTGTTCTCATCCTTGTTTTCACAGCCCGGTTTCTGGCATGCCGCAGACCGATACTGGTCCATGGACCAGGGGTTGCGGACCCCTTTGAAACTTCTTTTTGTCCTCTAAAATGTTGAGTACATTTTCTAGTTTTGTATCATCTACACCCTGGATAATCATGCTCTCATCTAGGTTATTAATAAAAATGTTCAACAGTATTGATCTCAGGACAAAGCCTTGTGGCCATCCACTTGATATTACACTGCAATCTAATGTACTCTGTGGATGTAGTTGCTCAACTAATTATGAATCCATACAGCAAGTGTATCATCTAGCATGTATTTTATCATGTTGTTACTAAGGATATTATGAAAACTTTTTCAAATATTTTGCTGAGGTCAATGTACATCTTGTACATAGGATTCTTCTCATCTGGTAAGCATGTTAAAACCAGAGACAGGATAAGCCTGAGATGACTTGCTTAAGGAACATGCCTAGTTTAAAAATCAAGTTCTGTAGTTTCCTGGAGTCTTCCTTTCCTTTTTTGAAATTGAGGACAATATTTACCTTCCTGCTTTTTGAAACCTCCTGGTTCTTCAGGAGTTGTCAGAGATTATAGTTAACATTTCCTCTATCATTACTTTATTTTTTTAAAAAAATATTTACTTATTTGAATTTGTTAGATGCCCAGTTTTAATCAATTCTGGGTGATGTATGAAACTAGAAACTATAAAAACAGATAAAACATCAAATCAAATGAATAGCCCAGACTAAAACTATCTTGTAAACAACACAGATCAAACAAAACAGAAATCCTGAACAAACAGTAACATCTCCCAGCCTGGGATTAAAGCCAGGTTTTCAGAATTTTCTGAACTCCTAATAGAGAGGGCCCTGTCCTTATCTTTGGGGGCATACCATTCCAGAGTGTGGGGGCTGCAACAGAGAAGGCATATGTTGTGTAGTGAGTTCTTTGCTGGCAATAAGTGAGACAAGATGTTGCAAACAGGAACATTGCTTTATTGGGGCAAACAGGAATAGAACTGAAACAGAGGCTGCTGTGCAGCTACTTATACAGTCGGCCACTAGGTGGCAACCAATAGGTGTAAAGGAACCCATTTCCTTCCCCAAATCATCCAATGATCTTCTTGGAGACAAGTCTGGCTTAGTCAGTGACCTTTACACAGACACACCATTAAACAACTATAAGCAGCATTCAAACAGACATGTGAACAGTTCAAGTAAAGTCCCAATACGTTACACCCCTCCCCCCTAGAATGTACTCACATTATTTAAGAATATAATCTTGTAAATATTGTGGTGGTCTACGCAACCATTCAGAATGCCTTGGGGATCCAGGCAACTCTCGGTCTACCAGCTTCCCCACCGGGCTGGGTAGACCAGGACTTTTCAGTTCACATGAGTCGGATTGACTGGTCTCAGGCCTCGTCTGGAGAGCAGGCAACACAGCAACCGAGACGAATGCCGAGTTCTCAGAAAAGGTTTAATGTGTAAGGCAACACAAAAATCCAACAAGAATAAAGCCAGCGTTGGCTGCTACCCGCAACCAACGCTGTTAAATACATGCTGTATGTACACGCCCATGCCCCACCCGACCGCACCCACGTTCGTCCACCCCCTACTTAATGACCACCCCTCCCACCGGTACCCTTCCGCGTCTACTGCAGGCACCTCCAGGTGAGTCCCCTCGCCCCTGCTGGCTCCACCACCACCAAACCCGTCACCAAACCCCGTCGTCGCACCCCTCCCTTGGGTTCCCCCCCCAGCACCTCACCGGCGGCTAGCCCTGGCCTTGGCTCACGGCCTGCCCCGGCAGCCAGCCCCATCGCGGCCCCAGACCCGTGTCCTCCTGAGGTCGCCGTCTCCGGGGAAGGAAGAGCAGGCCGCTGGGCGCATGCGCATGCGCCTGCTGCCGAGGCCCCAGCGACCCGGAAGCGCGCATGCGCGCGACAACCAGCTGGCTGTGCGGCCCGACCACCAGCCGGCCGCGCGGCCCGAACGCCAGCCGGCCGCGCGGCCCGAACGCCAGCCGGCCGCGCGGCCCAAACGCCAGCCGGCCGCGCGGCCTGATGTCGCCGCCGCTATCGTCGATTGGAGACGTCGGAGGAGGTGAGAAGGTGAGGAGCCGATGGGTGGGTCCGTGGTCGAGCCTGCGGGGCACGACAACTGGTTCATTCCTGGTCGGCCCAAACCAAAGTCCAATGAGGTAGCTGTGTCAGTGAAGCTGTGTCAGCTGTCTTGTTCGGGTTAAACTTCCCCATCAGCACACCCATCTTGCACTCCCGGACTGTGTCCATCTATGACCACCTCCCTGTTGTCATGACTGAATAAGTCCTCAGAGCATGTGAACTGCTCTGTTAGGCTACTGGTTGCCAGCTCTAGTTGCAGACCCGCTGTGAGGTGCTCACTTAGTGGCTGTTCTGCAAAATGCTTCCGCAGCTGATCAATATGGCAGTGAACAACTCGCCCCCCCCATCCAGAGCCACCTCGTAGGAAAGAGGTCCCGAGATTTTGACAAATTTACCTGGCACCCATAAGTTCCCATGCCCGTAGTTCCGGGCCCACACCCCATCACCCAGTTGCAATATCCTTGGTGCCTTTGGGCATGTGGTGTCTGCTGCTACCTGCTCAGGATGCAACCTGTTCAGTTTCGTGATTAACCTTCTCCCCCAGCGAAGCTCTGCTGGGCTCTTGTGCAAGGTGTAGTGTGCTGGTAAAGCATGAAATCAGCCAGCCTATGGTGCCAGTCCCCAGTCACAATGCCCTTGAGTGACTCTTTTGTCGTACGCACCATGCCTTCAGTCTGTCCATTAGTTGAGGAGTGAAAGGGAGCCAACGTTGCATGCCTTATGAGGTTAGTCCTGAAGAAGGCCTGAAATTCTGCCGCTGTGAACTGGGCCCCATTGTCCAAGACTATGACGTCCAGCAGCCCGTGTGTGGCAAAAAGCTTTCTAAGCACCTGGATAGTCCTAGCAGTAGTTATAGGAATTACTTCCAACCATTTAGAATGGCTGTCGACCACTATCAAAAACAACTGTCCCTGAAAGGGCCCAGCGAACTCAATGTGAATCCTTGACCACGGTATATGAGTGTCCTCCCATCAATGGACAGGACCCTGCGTCATTTCTGGCCTAGAGTGTTGACACGTGTAACACCCGTGTACTTGGGCCTCGATAGCCTTATCTAACCCTGGCCACCAAGATAGCTCCATGCCAATGCCTTCATCTGCACTATGTCCAGATGGCCCTCATGCAGAGACTGAAGCACATGGTGACTTAATGAACTGGGGACAATAACCCTACTCCCCTATAAAATGCACCCTTTGTGGGCTTAAAGCTCATGTCTACATGTGAAGTAGCTCTGGAACTTATGTCCTGGGCTATTTTCAAGCCACCCAGTGTGAATCCATGACAACACTCTGCTTAGAATTCTGTCTGTGGCAGTTTCCACAGCCACATCCCCAGCATGGAAGGGGAATTCAGGCAAATCCAGCTGGAGCTGGATCTGGTTCCATGTGTGGCAATGGCAACCCGCTAAGGCCGTCTGCGTGGCCCATGTCTTTGCCAGGTTTGTGAATCAGCCTGTAACAATAGGCTGACATAAAAATGGACCACCTTAACATTCTAGGGGAAAGTATTTGTGGTGACTGCCTATCTGTGGTAAATAACCCCAACAATGGCTTATGGTCAGTGAAGACTGTGAACTTCCTACCATACAAATAATCAGGGAATTTCTTCACCCTGGACAGTAGGACAGTAGTGACTTTACTGCCTTAAAGCTATTTTCGTGAACCTTGGTCCACTTCCATGGGGTGCTTTTGTCTAAGAGCCAGTGTAATGGCTCTGCCACTGCAGTCTTGTTAGGAAGGAATGCATGGTAAAAATTCAGAAGGCCCAGGAATGCCTGGAGCTGTCCCTTGGATCTGGGGCTTGGTGCCAGCTGAATCGCCTTCAGCTTGGATTCTGCAGGATGGATGCCTTCAGTATCAATGCGGAACCCCAAGAACTCAGTGGAAGGGACCCCAATCTTACACTTGTCCCTCTTTAGCTTAAGTCCCGCTGTGTGGAACGTTGAAAGATGGCTTTCTTGCAAACACCTCAGTGGACTCACCAGTGATGAGCACATAGTCAAAATAGGGGCAGACCCCCGGAATACCCTTGAGCGTATGCTCCATAACTCCCTGGAAGATTCCTGGGGCTATGCTAACCCCGAATTGGAGGCATTTAACTCTAAAAGCCCCCCCGTGTGTCACAATTGTTTGTGCGGCCACTGTGGTCTCGTCCACAAGTAACTGCTGATAGGCCTGTGCCAAATCTAACTTAGCAAACATGGTACCCCCTTGCAGCAATGCCAAAATGTGGCTAATGACTGGCACTGGGTATGCATCTGCTGTAGTGCCCAGTTAATGGTGCACTTGTAATCAGTGCAAATCCTGACCTCCCCGTTGGCCTTAAGTGGCGTGACAATGGGATTTTCTCATTCACCCCCATTTACAGGCTGTAATACTCCCTGACTGACTAGCTTGTCCAGTTCTGCATCAATTTTGTGTTTTAGTGCAAATGGCATTCTACGGGGCTTGATCCTAATAGGCGTTATGGCAGTATCAAGCTTAAAGGCTATTGGAGGGCCCTTGTACTCTCCCAGGCTTGTGTCAAAAACATCTGCGAATTCCTCGCACACTGATGCCAAGTTCGCCACTTACTTGAATACCCAGTGCATCAAACCAATCAAGCCCTATTAAAATCGTTCTCTGGCCCTCCACCACAATCACATCTAGGGGCTCTAAAAACCCCTTGAATTTGATGGCCAAGGTGGCCTCGCCTTTGACGGCTACTCGGGGATTCTGGAAGTCAGTTAGAATGATGTCAGACTGCCTAAGCTTGGCCCATCTCTTGCTGCGGTTGCACATGAACCGGAAAGTCTCCAGAGAAATAATGGATAGAAATGCCTTGCAGCTTGACTTGAAGCTGAAGTTTTGGTTTAAGGGGGCGGTGAGCTCCAGTGTGGCAGACACTCTGGCGACTGAGCAGAACCCTACGCTATGCTGCCCCAGGGCCCTGGTACCTCTCCTGATCAGTTCAACTGATTGGTGGTCCTTCTGGCGACCTCTACAGACGGCTGTGATGTGGCCAGATTTTCCGCAGGCCTGACACATGGCTGTCCTGAACTGGCAGTCTGCTCATTGGTGGCAGCTGCCACAGCTCAAACACTGAAGGAAGGGAACTACCTTGTAAGGGGGCTTCAGTTCCTTGTCATGGTGCCATTGGATCTTGTCGACTTCGTGGTCAGAGTTGACGTCTTCTGGATGCTCGGTGTCCTTGTGGTGGATGGCTTCCTCATGAGGAGTGCTTTTGGCAGGCTGCAACACCTTCACGGCCCCACCGGCGGCTTTGTCCACCATGACTTCTTTGAGGGCTTCCTGGAGCGAGAGAGTCTCTTTTGCGAAAAGTTTTTGTTGAAGCTCTCTGCTCCTGATTCCACAGACGATTCCACAGAGTTGGTCTTGAAGCCTTTCTTCCAAGTCTGAAATTGGCACAGGCACGAAGCTTGTCTCAATGCTGCGATGAATTCTGTGGCTGTCTCGCCAGTTTGCTGGACTTGCTGTTTGAAAGCATGCCTCCATGCTATCACCGGCAGCTTCAGTTGGAAATGATCGCCAAGCCATTTCTTCAGGTCTGCGTAAGTTACAGACTCCAGTTGCACCAGTGCGACTAGGTTCTCTGCAATGTTGAACGTTGCAGACCCTCAGACACAGAGTAGTGTTGTGGCCTTCAGGCCATCTTCAGTGACTTGGTTTGCATGGAGATAATTCTCTACTTTTGAAATGTAGAATGACCATCTCTCCAGGTGTGTGACATCAAATTCCTTGAGCTTTCCAACTTTCGCCATGGTGAGAAAGTCTTCGCGGCTCGTGTCTCACATTGCCTCATGCTGCTTCTTCTTTGTAAGCCCAGGGACTGGTCCACAGGGTGGAGTGGTCTTTTGCTAGGCAGACCGAGAGGGGGGAACGCGGTCCCTGCCAGGCACTGTGCTGGCCTCACCCCTAGTGACTTCAAGCTGTCTCGAAGAAGCAGCATCCCACCTTCATCGCCAGTGTTGTATAGTGAGTTCTTCGATGGCAATAAGCGAGACGAGAGATTGCAAACAGGAACATTGCTTTATTGAGGCAAAGAGGAACAGAACTGAAACAGAGGCTGCTGTGCAGTTACTTATACGGTTAGCCACTAGGCAGTGGCCAATAGGTTTAAAGGAACCCATTTCCCACCCCAAATCATCCAATGATCTTCTTGGAGACAACAAGTCTGGCTTAGTCAGTGACCGTTACACAGACACACCACTGAGCAACCATAAGCAGCATTCAAACAGACACATGAACAGTTCAAGTAAAATCCCAATACATTACAGCATACTTCCTTGGTCCCACAAGATGACAACATTTAATAGAGGGGCAATGGATTGCATCTATTCTGCAGGAATATGCTAAGCAATCAGAAACAAGAGGAGACAAGCATTCCTTTAGATATCCAGGCCCAATGCTATACATGGCTTTATAGGTAATAACCAGCATCTTGAATTGCATTTGGAAGCTGAGTGGTAGTGAACAAAACATATATAGCAAAATTGATACATGGACATATGGAAAAGCACCCATTACTGCTCATGGTGCTGCATTTTAAACCAACTGTAGCTTCTTTAGCCTCATGACACCTTCCTTATAGTTTTTGTTGAGTGTCTTATATCCTTTTTAGTTGAATTTCCCTTTTTCCCTTTTTTATATTTCTTCCTTTCTCTTTTCAGAAAATAGTTATGTCTTTATTATCTTATTTGGCAGGATTTTTCCATTTTTCTGGTCTCCTTTGGGATTTTAAGTCACCAAACCTGATACATCTTCTTTTTGAGTCCATCTGAAACTGTTTTTGTGAAATCTTTATGTCTGATGCTTCTCTTGTTGATATCATGCTATGACATCATAACATGGTCACTTTCTTCCAGATTTCTAATTCCTTCCTGCTGGTAAGGAGCAGATCCAAGATAGCATATTATTTTATTCTTTCTTCCACCTTCTGATAAATCAAGTTGTCAGCAAGAGAGAACAGGAATTTTAGATCTCTGATTCTTGGAAAAGTAAGATTTAAATTATATGTTAGAGAAATTGAAATCTCCCATTGTTACTGTTGTGTCTCTTAGAAAGTTTGGTCCTTTGGCACAGAAAATCTTCATCTATATGTTTTGCCTGCCAAATTGTTCTATAAATTCTCACAACAAAATCACTTTAGTTTTTCCTTCCATTCTTTGCAAATGCTTTCAACTGGATTTCTTTGTACGGTTTCCTAAATTTCGGTGCACGCATAAGTTTTCTTTATACATACTACAATCGTCCCATTCTGTCTGTTGAGTCTGTTTCTTTTGAATAAGTTGTAACTTTCACAAACTATTTTCCAATCATGAATATGATCCCATCAAGTTTCACTGATGCCTATGCACAGTGCTTTTTTTGTAAAAAAAAAAAAAAAAAGGTGCCGGAATTCACATCTTGTTAATCTTTTATTTATATAATTTATTTATATATTTATTTATATAATTACATATATATATATTCAGTTCTTAACATTGATTTATTGTATTTAAGGCAAATGTTCATAGTAAATTCCAAAGTTTTGTCCAATTCTCATCCAGCAAATCTTCTCAACTCCTTTCCTTGCTGTTAATATCTATGGCCGAATGTCATTCTCTGAGCAACCACAGATCAACATACTCTGAAGGATCAAAAAGTCTCAGAGGTGGTCCGACAAGTTTGATAAACAAAAGTGCTGAAATTGTCTTAGTCTTTAACAAAGCTCTTGTTGGGGTGGCAATTAGATTCATCTGCGGAAACCCACATTCACATTCACTTGAAGAATGGTATTCAGAGTCCATATCAAATGCAACAGTTTTTCTGGATATGTCTTTTCGAGAATGTATTCACGGAATCCACAAATCATTTTTCTTTCATTTAGTTGCAGTTTAGTTGACAAGTTTCTAATTTCCTCTTCTCCAAATATCAGTTGAGTATTAACATGTTCAGGTCAATGTTTTTGATCAAGTACATGAGACCAATATACCAACTCATCGTCTTTGCTATCAAGCAATCTTTTTTCAATTAACTCTTTCAATTTTGTATAAAATATACTTGGGTCAATGGGACGATCCTTTCTTGAATCTTTTTTGTGAAGTAAAACTCCACGAAATCGAAGATTGCATACAGCAGCAACAGTGCGTTTATAATAGGGCCCAAAGTTCTGTCTTCTGTCTTCAAAAACTTGTACCAGTATTTTTATTTTCTTATTTGCCGTATAGAGGTCCATGCTGCAGTCCTGTAGGTCCAAATTTAATTCTGATAATTCTTGGAGAGCGTCACACATCAATCCTAGGTCCAATAAAAATTCTGAAGATGTTATTTATCTCTTCAAACCATCATAAGTGCATTTTTATCTCTTTTTTTATTAAAGAGTTTTAAAGTTTTACAATACATTTTTAAACATAAACATAACATACATTATCCAATACATTTAAAACATAACCCCAATTCCCCTCCCTCCCCCTCCCCCTCCCCCTCCTGCCCGACTTCCCAGAGCTGAATACAGGGTATTGCCTTTAACAAACTTAAACTAAAATATGCTAAATAACTATAATTAAACTTCAAATCCTATCGCACTTTAACTCCCTTAAACATAACTAAATAATAACACGTCTTATAATTCTAATAATTATACTAATACTCATTCATATGCTAAATGTAACTTTTTAGTCCCATATTTATTCTGTATCTAATCAATCCATCTTCTCCACTCCAGTATATATCTCTGTTGCGATTGTTCTTTCAAATATACTGAAATTTTTGCCATTTCTGCCATTTGAAACTTTCAAAGTCCATTTTTTCTATAGTAGGCAGTTCCTCCTTCTTCCAATATTGTGATACCAAAAGTCTTGCTGCCGAATGCATTTTTATCTCTTGTAGGATCATGCATTGCGTCTTCAAAATGATACACAAAGGATTCAAAATTATTCCACACATGGTATATGACATAAACTTTATCAATAAATGATTTGAATATATTTATTCCTGAAGTTTCCTCGACAGCATCACCTACTGATAATTCCAGTCTGTGATTAGTACAATGCCAAACTATAATAGAAGGAAAACCTTCTGACAGCAATTTTTTCACTCCACTTTTATATCCTATCATCACAGCAGCGCCATTGCACGCTAGAGAAACCAAATATTTATTTATTTATTTATTGTAAAAGTTTTACTGTTTTTTTACAGTAACAATCTTAGTGCCTGGTGTACAGTGTGTTGTCTTGGTTCATAATTTTTTAGAAAAGAATATACAATTAATAATAGTTAATAAACAATCAATAATTAATTTTTATATTTCCATAATTAATATATCAATTGATAATATATTTCCTTGATCTTTTCTTCACCCAGTAGTATTCTCCTTTTACATTAAACAAATATAATTTCTAATATTTGATATTTTCCATATTTAAATGATTAAATTAAAACATTTTCTTCTATATACCAACAATAGTAGCGTCCATATGTAGCATTTTTTTCGTATCAGCTTATGTTATTTTTGTAAGAGTCATCTTATTGATTTACCATCTATCTTATTTTCATAAATCTTGTTTAAGCTCAATTTCTCCATAATATTCAAACAGTTCTTGTCAATCATATTTTCCCCAGTATTTAACACCTATATATCCAAATTTTTCATTTAAATATATCATCCCAGTATTTTCATTTTTCATATATTATAGAGATACTATACTACTTATCTATCATAACATCTATCCATAAAAATTAGTTAAATCACTATATATCCTTTTTTCTGAATTCTTATTAAGTCTAATTTCCCCTCAATATTTCAATCATACTTTAATCCTAAATCTTTCCAAACCTAATTTGTCTTTAAAATTCAAACTTTTCCTTCACTTACAACATCCTAATATTTTTACATTTTGTATCTTATCAAAAAATACTATATTATTTATATCTCTTATCCCACTCATTCTAAAGTCCCTTTATGGCCAAAGTTATTTGTTTATTTAGCCATATTCAAACAAGTGTTTACTCATATAATATTCCATCTGGTAAAGTGAATCCAGTCTCTTCAGGCCGTCTCTAATCTTCTTCCTTTGCCAAATTGTTTTCCAAATTAATATTTTCAACTTGTCCAGTTCTTATATTTTTGTAGTTATTGTTAGGAGTAGAGGATACATAGTAGATAGGATGTATGCTTTTTGTCTCCTAAACAATGATTCTCCTAGCAGTGTCCATTTTGTTAAGTCTTCTTTCTTCTCAGGTTTATTTGGCGTTCTAATGCATAACGTATCTCTTCCATAGTTATTGTTGTATCCAAGTCTTGTAAGTTTTTTCTTGTTTGTATTAAGTTATAATTCCCTTCATTTGTAACTTCACCAGTTGAATCATTTTTTTCTAGTTCACATTCTGTTATCTGGATTGTTTATTCATTCTTTACCATCATTCTTTGGATGTTTTTTGATTGTAGATTTAAGTTAGAAGTATATTCACTTATAGTATCAAAGTTATGTTTAACCACCTCGTGGTTTAAGTCTATTGTAGTTTGTATCTATTGTAAGATTGCATAAATTTTGTCTTGGAAAGTATTTGTCTTGTTTAGAAGTGTTTCTAAAGTTCTTTGATCTTTCAGGCTAAATCTTTCAGGAGTAGATATTAAGTGTGGTTTTTAATCATTTTTTGATGAGTATGTCATATCCATGTTGTCTCTCTCTTTCGAGTAGTCTGTCATAAATGCCATAGTCTCTGTAATTAGCCTTGTCAAGCTAACCAAAACTCAAAATCCAAACTGTCCAATTTTGTATAGTTCTTGTTTTTATATATAATTTTTGTAATCCACTGTAATTTTCTGTTGTCAAGGTTTCAGTAAAATCAATGTTTTATAACAATTCTTTCTTTCAGGAGTCAATTGTCAATTCAATATATTTAGCCAGCTTAAATCCTTCCTGTAACTTCCCTTCTCAATAATTTATCATAGATAAAAGTTTTTAAACAGTTCATAGATTTAAACCACAATCAAAGTATTTCTTTTCCTTCAAACACTTTCCAATCTTATAACTGGTCCAGTATGCAATCTCTTCTCTTTTCCTTAGCAACTATCTTCTTAAAGGTTATTAAAGTTCATGGGAACAGATTTTTTTTCTTTGTTTCTGGGCATTGTCTTTAATGTGCTATATTCTCATTGTCCACTAGATGTCAGCAAATATTTATTTTCCAGCTTTTTCAGACAAAAAGTTATTATTTTTCTTTTTTTATGTAATTCAATCAAAATCCTTTAGAATACAATCTTAGCAGTTTGTTTTAATTTCTAAGTTTGATCAGATTGTAGTATTTGGAATTTAATTTCAATAAGGTTCCTTCCTCCTTAAAGGTTAATTCACCGCTTCCGTCTATGGGGGAAATGTGAATGTAGTCCCCTCCCCTCACTTTCGGAGGTTGTTTACTTTGGGGATCTTTCCCAGGGACTGGTTGTAAAATAAGGGAGAGAAGATCAAATACTCCCACCATTTCCAAGCATGATGTTCATTGTTGTTCTTGGTAGTGCTCTTGGATTTCGGCTGCAGTAGCTTGGGCTAGATCAGACTTGTCAAACACAAGGCCCGGGGGCCAGATCCGGCCCGCGAAGTGGTTTCATGCGGCCCGCAAAGCCATCCTGGAAACAGTGAGGGAACGGCCCCCACTGCCTTGGCCCTGGCCCAGACACCCTCCTTCTGCCAGAGACCCTCAGATCTGTCCCACTCCTGCCCAGGCCCCCATAGGCCCCCTTGATGTGAACGATGTAGAGCTGGCCATGCCCACCCAGTAGGCCATACGCACTCTAGCCACGCCCACCCAGTAGGCCATGCCCACCCTGGCCATACCCACCTGGCCCCTTGAGGGCAACCGCAATGCTGATGTGGCCCTCAATGAAATTGAGTTTGACACCCCTGGGCTAGATGCAGGCATGCGGCTAGCCTTTCTCCTGTCAGGTTCGGAGGGCTTTTCTCAGATCAAACAAAGCGACTGCCATCACTTCATGATCAACGGGGTGCCCCTCCTTCATGGTCACCTTTCTGGGGCAACTTTGGACCCTTTTAGGGTCCCCCTGGCAGGGCGAAATTAGCCGTGGGGAGTGGAGGTCCACTCTCGAGCTGCCAAGCGCTACAAGTGCTAACCGGAAGTCCCAAATATATATTTTTAATAATCTTCTTTAATGCTACATCTTAAAGATTTGAGCCAAGTTTAATTCATAATTGCCTTTATTTTTTTTAATCTGTTTTTGGCTTAGATGAAGTAATGCATCTTTCAGGTATTCACCAAATAAACTAGAATTTGTTGTGAGCATCTCCTTAAATACAAACAGCTCATAAGCTGGACTTACCCATATTAACAACCACATTATGGATAGCTTGTACACAGTGCTTTTTTCTAAAAAAAAAAAAAAGGTGCTGGAACTTCATCTTGTTAATCTTTTATTTATATAATTTTATTTATATATTTATTTATATAATTAAAAAAATATATATTCAATTCTTAACATAAATTTAATTTATTGTATTTAAGGCAAATGTTCATAGTAAATTCCAAAGTTCTGTCCAATTCTCATCCAGAAAATCTTTGAGATTTGAGCCAAGCTTAATGCATAATTGCCTTTAGTTTTTTCATCTGTTGTGAGCATCTCCTTAAATACGAACAGCTCATAAGCCAGACCTACCTATATTAGCAACCACATTATTGAGGGCTTGTACATATCATTTTAAAGATATGATCACATTGGTTCAAGTGAATGAGATGCTCCTATAACCCAAAATGCATGCTATTAATTCATTCCTGCCAAAATAGTTATTTTCATCAGACTTAGTTCATGATGAACTTAGAACACTAAGGTTTTTTTTATCAAATTAAACATGAAGACAGTATAATAGGCAGCCATAGGGGTGAAAAATTGTGGAATAGCTCCCCCATGTTTACAGTATATACTGCAGGTGGGTATAGTAAAGATGGAATATTATTTTTTTTGTCTACTTGAAAAATGATGTGTTGCACTTTAATAGAGGAAGAGACAACTTTTGCATATATAGCCTGACATATATTGAGTTCCTTTTGGAAGGACTAGCACTGGGAGATAATAGATGTCTAATACAAGTGCATATGCTGCCTTCAACATATATGTGTTTAATTGATGGAGTCATGTTACTGACAAGATAATGAATTGGAAAGAAATTGTGTTATTAATACATAAGTTAAACATTTTGTTTCTATTTCTTTACAACTGCTGATAAAAAATGGCCTGGCTATGTTCAAATTATACACACAAGAGAACAGGCTTAGGTGAGGGGGAAAGTGTTACAATTCAATCTATTTATGAATATGAATGAATATGTCCATAATTTCCCAGTGTATTTTAACAATGATATAGAACTGTGCTATGAGGAGCTTACAATTTTCATTTCTTATTCTTGGGGTATTAATGACAGAAAGAAAATGGATAGAAAAAACTAACATTAGATAAATATGAGAAAATATAGTTGTGTATATAGTATGGTTAGGTGTGTGTAATGTATGTGTTCCACTTTGAGAGTGAGCAACTAAATTTCATTTTTGATGTGTGCCATTGGACCCACAGTAAAAAAAAAATGACAAGGGTTATCTTATCTATCTTATCATATCCTTAAGTAATTTATTTTTATAAACAGTACATAAGCTATTAAAATATAGCTTTTAATATCCAAAAGTAGATTTTGAGGGAAAAATAAAGAAAAGATTGTGTTACAATACTGATGATTTATATAAAGTTTGTGTTTAAAGGAAATCTAGAAAAGACCCATTTTAAAACGATTGCTGATTTATTTATTTTTTGACATTATCAACATTTCAGTGGAGTCCATCTGCATGCCTGCCTCACACTCAGCCAGGCTCTTCATGCATACTGCAGCTGATTGGAGGCGGCCGGCCAGGCACCAAAGCTCTGGAAACAGCGGAGTCCGTGTGTACATCTGCTACGCGTTCACCTGTCAGATGTGCTCTCCACACCTTGGATCAGCTACAGTGCACTGTGGAGAGCAAGGCTGATGGAGGCTAGGCAGACACGAACACAGACTCCACTGTTTTGAGTTGTAGTGCTCCATGGAGAGCCTGGCTGACACGGGGTGAGCATGAGGCAGGCGCGCACATGGATTCTTCAATGCCTGGCCAGCCACCTCCAATCAGCTGCAGCACACCATGGAGAGCTTGGCTGCCACCATAAAGTATTTCTTCTTTCTAAAAGTGTTTCTTGAGTTTCTTCAACTCAGGGTAGCCCAAGTGTACATTCTCTGGAGCTAGAGTTGACTTGCTTAGGTGAGATGAACTCTATCTATATTCATTCTGTCACTTCTGCAAAGATCATGGAGAGGAAGGTACTTTGAGACTTGCAAAACTGATGTTAGCCTTGCAAGGTAGTCAGACAAGAAATACATTATGAACTAATTCTACTTTATTGTAAGGTTACCTTAACAGAACTTTGCAAATCTCAAACTATATTTTCTCTATCACCTCATCACTCAAAAAACTAGGGAGAGTCCCTTCTGAGATATTTGCCATGCCCATGCTTCTTCTGTGGGCTAAGCTGCCTCTTATCTGGCTTTTGCCCTGGGTGTGTTTCTTTCCTCTGTCTCCCAAGGTCATTCCCACATATTACATGGGTCATATCACACTTGTCTTCCTCTTTGTACTCATTCACATTAGTTGTGCTTCTAGTAGATTATGCTTGGACAGAAAGATAAACAATGCACACAGTGGATTGCTATGCAGCTTCTTTTGCACTCTACAGTGCTTGGAGTTGACTGGCATCTCTCAAACCCACTTCCTTTGTCAAATCTGCATGCAAAAGTCCCCTGTTGTTGTTTTTTTCTTGTTTGCTTCCTCAGCATACTCTCTAGCCAACTGTCTTCTTTATATGTATCTTGAAACTGTCTCATTTAAGATAAAATGCAAACAGTACTCCAAGCATACATACTGGGCAACCAACAGCACTTTCTTGTAGGATAAAATATTTATTAATAGCTATAGAGACTGTTGAAAGTGCATCCTCAAATATATTGTCTTGGTTAACCTAACAGACCAAGCCATTATTTACTTACAATGGTTTACAGAATTCTACAACTGACTGGTTCACATTACATTAATATATAAGCCATGACTTACAAATTATAAAGTTGGAGTGACTACTATACTAAACCAAAACTAAACTAGTTGTTTTGTCTTAGTATGATGTATTAACCCAACCAAATAGGAAATCTAGATAAACCTAATTGTGCAGTCCTGTAGTTGCAATCTTATTCCCTGCTTTTCTCTAGTTCACTACATGTATTTTTTTTTAAAAAAGGGGGAGGAGAAATAATTGTTTTTCTATTAGAAAAACTCAGCTTCTTCTATTCTATATTATAGTAGCAATTTCTAATGTTACTCCCATTTCAGAATTGAAGGTGATGTCCCTGAATGTAACTGGCCCAAAGCTACACAATACGTTCCATGGTTGAATAGGCTTTAACTTTGCTTTCTCTAATTCAAATCCAACATTAACCTCTATACTAACCTGACACTAAATGTTCTTCTCAAAGTTCTAATAGATTAGACCAATAAGAAAAGAACTCCAAGGCAAAATATTTCTTAAAGAACATATTTATTGGCTACAAAATATCAGCACGTTCATAAGTGAAACCAAGACTGAAGTTCCCCCTCAAAGGTTACAATATTACAAAGTTGATTTTCCCACCCCCAGCAATGTGTCATAAATCACATTTCCCAATAAATTACTATGGTGGGTTTTCTAACGAAAGCTTCAGCTCACTAAAACTCAAGCAGCAATGACCTCGGTTCCCACAGAACAATTCATTGTTTTGACTAAACTAGAAAAATTGTTCATCCCCCCTCCCAACTCCGTGGCAACCAAAACCGAAGAAAAGTGGCTTCAACCAAATTTTTTTGCAGCATTGAAAGATGTTGAGCAATTGATCATGCATGGCTTGGCAACCATTTTGTGAGGATGTCCTTCGTATGCTCTCAAAATAATATCTTACACTTTGCATTTTGTGATGTAAACACATCAAAAGACATTTGACAACCTCAAAAGGAGAGAGTTATTTATTTGTTACTTCTGCTCCTATTGCAGTTCATTGTGGTAATAACAGTTGTTCTGAATATTTATGCCTTCAATACAAGACTGAGCTGGTGCACAAATGAATGAGTCACCAACCCAATCACACTCACCTTTTTTCCTGTGTAGAGCATCTTCTTTACACTATTATGTACGGCAATTCTGATGAGAAATGCTTTTTTCATATTGTCAGTATCAGGAAAATAAAATCAGTCTGTTTCTTGATGTACAGAGAGATGGGTTTTGTAGCCTATCAAAGAAGGAAACGAAAGTTGCACTCTATTTTTATTCTGAATAAAAATATCATTATACAAGAAATATGATTATTACCTGTGAGGTCCAGGTATACGAAATGTGGCTTTTCTATATTATTTTAAGGGATGTGCAATGTTTTAAAGGATAATTGCCCTAATTGTTCCCTAAATTAACTTAATATTTTAGAAAGGGGAAAGATAGCACAAATAGGTGAGCTAGCTTTTTTTATTTTTCCTGAAAATTTGCACATTTTTGTTTGTAAAATTATATTGAGCTTAGGGTTTATAATATTGCTTCTTCTTCCAAATAATAGCAACACACAATTAGAGAGTGTTTGGCAGTTGTGTGCAGAAAGGAAAGGGCTTTGTGGTCTAGAGCTAAATGTTGCCCATCTCTAGCTTGCCTTCAAGAGTGTGTGGTGAAGGAAGCAATCAAACATGTGATCTCTATATACCTACACTTGCAGACTAAAATAGCATCGGCCTGCTATGAGACGTTAATGTTCCTATCTAGCCTGGTTAAAACTATCATTCAAAGCATACTTAGATTGTAAGCCTGTACTCCATTATAAGACTGTAATCCATCAATTGCACTGGAGCCTAAAATCCTATAAACAATTGCATTGTTATAAGGCAGTAAATGTCACTGCACTCAGTAGGAGTATCCATAAAATTGTGTTCCACAAGCATGAGGTTCTATCTTATTAGAGCGTTTTTGCTATGTTAAGTGAAGAAAAAGGTTTGAAGGTAACTTGCCATGATAAATTAGCACTTTTTCAGGTCCTGTTTTTTAACTAAAAGTTACATATAAGCAGTCATCCAAACCAGAACACTGTTTCAAAATGAATCCACTACAAAACTGACCTTGCTGCATATCATTCATGTTTTGCAATATGTTTATCTTTTTCTGTTGCCTACTATTCCATAGATAGCTAACCAAGTTGAAAGATGAGTCCTCAAACTGTCCAGAAGAATAGCTAACTCAGCAATTATTATCAACAATTTTGTTTGAATTGGAATGTCCAATAAGAAATACATATTCTATTAGTTATTTCAACAGTTACTAAACCTAAAAAGATTTTTAAAAAGAGAAAAAAGTTAAACACAGTAAATCAAACTAAAGATATATTCTCTATATATACTTGCAGCGTGAACAGTCTCTGATCCCACCAGCATAAAGTTAATGAAAATATAGTTATATCATTTAAAGTTTGTCTTAAGTATTTTTAGTGCTGTTTTACAAGCACAACATGACACTCAATATTTTCATAAAAAAACAGAAACATGGAACAGATGTTTAAGCAAAACTTGACAACAGCGAGCTATGTGGATTTAAAATGTAATGATAAACTACAAAGTTCTCAGCTATCTTCTGAAGATAAAGTTTATATTTTAATTTATTTTCAGTTTTTAAATAATCTATTCATCCTCTTCACTGAAGTGAACTGTGACATCTCTGAGATGGGGGAAAGTAAATTTCATGTATATATTATTTTGCCAGTTAGAGCCAGTCATTAGTACTAGGGAGAGGAATTCTGCTCCATTTTTTCCTCTGTTGGTTCTAATTAAATTTGCTGAATGAGATTTTTTTTTTTCCGGAAGAGAAAGGTTCAGGGGGAAAAAATATTGCAGATAGAATATGAATTCCTGTACTTCAGACATGTCAAACACAAGGCCCGGGGGTCGGATCCGGCCCGTGAAGTGGTTTCATGTGGCCCGCGAAGCCATCCTGGAAACAGTGAGGGAACGGCCCCCACTGCCTTGGCCCTGGCGCAGAGACCCTCCTTCTGCCAGAGATCCTCAGATCTGTCCCACTCCTGCCCAGGCCCCCATAGGCACCCTTGATGCGAACGATGTAGAGCTGGCCACGCCCACCCAGTAGGCCATACGTGCTCTAGCCATGCCCACCCAGTAGGCCACCGCCACCCTGGCCACACCCACCCGGCCCCCTGAGGGCAACCGCAATGCTGATGCGGCCCTCAGTGAAATTGAGTTTGACACCCCTGCTGTACTTAGTTACAAAAACAGCCAAGATTGGATGTGAACTTCCCATTTTCACTGTATAAACCAGTACAAGATTGTAAACCATTCTAAATGGTGGCCCTATATTTCAACATAGAATCACCACTCTTCTAGACAAACTGTTTCACTGATTAACATTTGTTGCTATCAAGATTTTTTCCCTAATATTGAGCCTGAATCTTTCTTTAATTTCAAGTTCTTTCTAATTTCACCAGACAATGAGTTTATTTTCTCTTACATGTGATACTGTAGAATTCTAGCATATCCTCCCTTTTTGCAAGCTTTTAATTTGTTCCTCATGGGTCTTAGTATAAAGAACTATTATTATTTGGATAGTTCTCCTATGAAAGAACTCCAAATTCTCCTTATCAGTTGTAAGGTATAATGTCCAGAACTGGACATGGTATTCTAAGTGCCATTTAACCAGTGGAGAATCACAATGGAATGATTATCTCCATGGATATATCCCAAAGGTACTTTTCAAACTGGTCTTTCTTAGGTTTTTCTTGAAAACATTTTGTCTCTTATCCAAGAAGCTTGTTCCACTCTGACTGAAAGGTGGGGAATGGAAAGATTTATATTCTTTGCAGTCATCTGATCATAAGCACTCTGAAGATCGACTCTCAAGAGAACTAACCATCAATCTTCAGAATGCTAATGACCAGGTGACTGCAAAGAATATAAATCCTGTCAGGATCCACCCCAAACCACGTCTTAGGAAGACAATACTCTTGGAGCCAAATCTAGTCCAAAAAGAATCTTTACTATGACATGCTTGGTTGTAGGAATACAAGACAGGACTTAATATTATTCCACAAACTAAACCCTTATAAAGAGTTCCTGGTTTAACCCCCCCTTAACCCCATTTGGTCGGCCCCCCATCATTTACCTCGTATCATCCCTCTTGTGGGAAAAAGGAACTTAGGGCCTTTTATGTTTATTACTCTCTTCCGTGACACAAGCCAGATGCTAGCCCCCCCCTTTTTCCCCCAGTTCAAAAGGCTTCTCTTTTCCTTTGAAATGCCTAATACAGCCTCAATACACATCCGTTCCCTCCTCTTCGGGAGATGGCAGAATCCATGGAATAATGTTTTAAACATACATTTATGAATATGATATAAATGGATTCTGACAAATCCTCCCATTCACACAATTCAGTCAGAACTGAAGAAGCTTCTAGGATGAGAAGCAAAACATTAAGAGAAAAATAAGAAAGTCCAGTTGCTTTTTGAAAAGCACCTTTGGGATAACCATGACCTGGATAATTGAGAATCAACATAGATATACCTCCATGGATATATTTCTTCTATTAATGCATTCCAAGATTACACTGACCTTTCTGGCTGCTACATCATACTGGTTCCTCATGTTTAGATGGTGGTCACCGGTGCTCCTAAATATTTATTGCAATGCAGATGCCACATCTTTCCATTTCTGTATGTATGGATTTGATTTTTTTTCACTTAGGTGTAAGATCTTAACACATGTCACAAATTAACCTCATCCTATTGGATTTGGGACAGTGTTCAAGCTTCTTGAGGTCATTTTGACTTGTGATTTTGTCATCTTCACAAATATCAAACCCATCTAGCCTGTCTTCTGCAAATTTGGGAAGTGTCCCTTTAGGATCATTTATATAGCAGCTGAATATGAATGGACTGAGGATGAAGCTCTGGGTGACCCAAATCTATATTTCCCTCCAGTTGCAAATTTCTCACCTTACAGTAATATTCTAGCCCCTATTTATCTACCTGGTCTACAAATATATCATGAGAAATCTTGTAAAAAGCTTTACCAAAATGAAGATAATATATATAATAATATAATACAATGTAGCTTTGTCTTGGTCTTCTAAACCTGTCATAAAAAGAAAAAAGTCTATTCTTTTTTTAAAAAAATATTTAAAATTAGTTTTTATAGGGTTAAAAAGGAGGGTAGGGAAATGGGGGTTTGGGATAGGGTAGAGGAAGGGTTGGGGGTGAGGGTTGGGGTTTTCCCCAATAACATTCAATATTTGGCAAACAGCATGTCTGGGTAAATATACATAAATAAAGATAACAGCATGTCTGGGTAAATATACATAAATAGATAATAAAGCTAACAATAACACTGATAGGTATAATAAATTATCAGAAACAATACTAAATTTTCAATGTATGATATCATTCTTACTGAAATAAATTCAAAATTGCATATCACATTCCTTTCTCTCTAACTCGCTTATCTAGCCATTGATAAAATTTATTCCAAGTTCTATAGTAAACTAAATGTTCTTTCTCTTTAATCTCTAAAGTTAATCTATCCATTTCTGCACAATCCAATATTTTCTTAATTAATACTTCTTCAGTCGGTAACTTTTCATTTTTCCAATATTGGGCATACTGTCAATACATGTAAGATTAAGTATCTGCTCTCCTTGTCATAGTTGGGGCCTATCATTCCTAAGAGAAACAATTCTGGTTTAAATTCTATTTGTTTTTTAATCATCTTCTCTAACCATAAATGTATCTTAAGCCAAAACCTTTTTGCTTTAGGACATGACCACCAGATATGGTAATAGGTACCTGGTCTTTGATTACATTTCCAACAAACATTTGATGTATTTTTAAACACATTAGCTAGTCTCACTGGTGTCATGTGCCATCTATAAAACATTTTATACAAATTTTCTTTATATCATACAGCTTTGGTTAATCTAATATTTCTATCCCATAGCTTTTCCCATTCTTCAAGCTCTATGGTATCTCCAACATTTTTTGCCCATATTATCATTGTTTCTTTAAGTTGTTCCTCCTCCATCATTAAGTTAAGCAGTAATCTATAGAGTTTTTTAATCAGTTTTTCATCTGTTTTTAGGAATATAAGACCAGGTTCTGTCTGTTCCATATAAAGCCTTGTTGCTTTCACGTCTTTTTCATATCTTGATTGAATTTGTAAATATGGCCACCATGATAGGTCAATACCTTGTTGTTGTAAGTCTTGTCTAGATTTCAATCTTCCTTCATTATCCAGTAAGTCTTTATACATTACAAGTTTATCATAGTTAATTAAGTTTGGGTAAGCAAAGGCTTCCATTGTTGAAAGCCATTTTTTTCTTTTATTTTTTCCCATTCTAAGAGAAGTGCATTTTTTATATCATGGTTCTGAAAGTATCTATGCGCTTTATTCTTTCCATACCATAGAAAGGCATGCCAGCCAATCTGCAGGTCATGCCCCTCTAGGCATAGTAATCTTTTGTCTCTAAGTGTTATCTGTTATGTATTAGGCTTAAAGGAACACCTAAAGCATTTGTATAAGAGTCACCACCAGGAGGCATTGAACTGTAACTGTTTTGGCAGGAAGCAGTTTCGGCAGGAAACAGAGGTTCAATCCGATTGGTTGGCTGTGTACCTGGTCAGGTACTGGCCAGGTATATAAAGAGTGCAGGTAACCTCTATTCCCCAGTACGGTCACTACCACCTAATAAAGAGCTGTTATGCTGTACTCATCGGCCTGGCGTCCTTTCTGCTCTCCAGAACCCACTATACAACATTATCCATTCTTTAATCCACGTTAAAATAGCTGCTTGGTAATATAACTTCCAGTCTGGAAGTCCAAGTCCTCCCCTTTCCCTAACATCCTGTAGCAATTTCACTTTAATTCGTGCTTTCTTCCCTTGCCAAACAAATTTCAATATTATAGTATTCAGTTTATCAAAAAAGGCTTTTTCTAAATTTACCGGAATGGTTTGAAATAAAAAGAGTATTTTCGGTAAGATATTCATTTTAATTGTAGCTATTCTCCCCAATATTGAGATTTTTCCACTTTTCTAAGTCCAGTTTTATTTGTTTTAACAATTTTTTATAGTTGTACTCTTTCACTGTTAAATAAATACTCTTGTACTCTTGTACTCTTGCTGTTAAATAAATTCCCAAGTATTTAACTTTTTTAACTATTTGAAGATTTGTTTTTCTTGCAAGTTGCGTTTTCTGTTTTTCTGTTAAGTTCTTTGTCAAAACTTTAGTTTTTTCTCTATTTATTATCAGGCCTACGACTTCACCATATTGTTCTATTATGGCCAACAATTTTGTGCTTGTTTCCAGAGGTTCTTTCAGTATAAAGACCAAGTCATCCGCGAATGCCTGCAATTAATATTTTTTCACAGTCTATTCTTGATCTTGACAAACCTGTTGTGGTTCTTAGAAATGGTATTAAATATTCAACTATCTATTTTAGTACCTTTTTCAGTATGGATGTTAAATTAATAGATCTCTGGGTTTTTTGGTCCTCTTTCTCTCTCCTTCGCTCTCTGAATATTGTTCGCTTTTCTCTGATGTTCTGGCACTTCTGCAGTTCTCCAGGAGTTTTCAAATATTACCATAAGTAATTCTAAAATCACTTCACCCTGAGATTTTACTGTAGACCCTGAGATTTATTTAGTCCTGAAGACTTACATTTACTTAATATAGCAAGCATAAGGTCTAGCTATGCCATTATCATTCCTGAAATGTATTTCCCTTTTTCCTCAAACCAATATCTTTCTTTACTCTCTGATTTCAATTTCAGACATAGTCTAACCCTCTTATCTATTTTATATTTCTCATGACCCTTATCTCATCTGAGATTTCACCTTCCTGACTCAATCTGTACAAGCTCTAAATATATCTGTTTATACATCTCCTTATTTATTAACTCCTGCTTCCATTTTCTATACATTTCCTTTTTAATCCTCATTGTCAAGGTTCCGACACATGGGAGTTTGCTATTTATCCATATAGGGTATACTTTGCTAGTGATCTCAGTATTGATCCATATGAAATATTTTGTACTGAGCTTTCAATAGCTCTTATTCATCTTTGGCAATTATCCTTTAGAATTTCAATATATTCTGCCCAACTTTTGCTTGAATTCTTTGAAATCTGTCTTTCTAAATTCAGGGAAATCCTTCTTTTAATGTCTTTCCCTAATTGTTCTGAAGTCCAATATGATGTGATCAGTTATTGTTAACATCCCTTCAGTCCATCAGCCAATCCTGTTCTGTAAATCTTAATTAATTAAATCTTAATTAAAAAAGAATAATTAAGTCCTATTCTTATCTCTTCAGTTGTTTTTCAAAAACGAAACTACTACCAAAACAAATGAGAAATTCATTTGGCTTCCCACTAGTAGCTGACTTTCTTTTGCACTTGCTGGAGGAATAGATGAAGTCTTCATTACCTTGATTATCTTGCCCTCTTGGGAGTTTGGTGAGCTGATTTAGAAAGAACTTGTCTAAATATCCTGCATGGAAAGGTAGCTTTTGATAAATTCACACAATGATATCACTTCAGTTTCTTATTTCTTTTAATCTTATCCAAATTTCTTCCCTTAGTATTTCCCCCCACGCACTTTCTCTGTCAAATCGGTAATCAGCAAGATTTCATCTTCTTTAAAAAGACGTATGAGTAAATAACTCTGATTTATTCCATGCAGTCTATATTTAGCCAGAGTCATGGTGATCTGCAATAATTTGAAGATTTTTTTTCTTTTGATGGAGGCAGCCTCATTTCATAGCACTGTGGTGCTATTGGTAGTTCATCAGGGACAGGCTTCAGCAATAACACACCTACCCTTGATTATTTCTAGTAATACAGTAGTGGGGAATCTGTAGCCCTAAGCCCATCTGTGTCTCTCTTCCTGCACCTTGCTTTGTTTATGACAGCTGAGGATGGTGTGTAGTCTTCTGCTAGTTTGAGGCAGGAAACACAGTGCTGTACACTAGTAGTGTAAACCCAATAATAGAAATAACATATTTTAAAAAGAATGAAGGACCCTATCAAAACTCTTCACCCTTCAGGATAATAAAGACAAAAGTCCTAACCCTCTCTACTTGCATTATCATACTATCTATTGGAGCTCTATCAAAATATTCCATACCCCTACACTAGTGCATGGAGTTAAGAAAGTGTCACTTGATTAACTACTATATCAATTATTCGCTTTTTAAACTCTTTCCTCAGTTTTTCCAATAGCACCAATGAAAGAGTCCTAAAATTCATATTTTATTACTGTGAATAATAATAATGACAAAGGAGGGCAAAAGAACAGAAAGAAAGTAATCAAAAGCTGGGGGAGGGGAGATGATTTTGGAGTGAATACACCAGTCACAACACCTGATTTTTAATAAGTTCAGTCTGATGCTAGTAAGGCGTACATGAGAGATGTGTTAATATATTTGAATAATAAATACAGACGTAATTTGGAATTTAGGAGGAAAGAATTAGAGAATGAGATCAGGGAAAAAGAAAAGGCCTTAATTTTGAATCCATTGGATGTGAAGATTAAAGAGGTTATTAATTTATTAAGGGGACAATTTGACAAGTTGATGGCTGATCAGGTGGCAACTAATCTACGGTTTGCTAGACATAATACTTTTTGTAATGCCAATAAACCAGGTAGATGGTTAGCTTATATGCTAAGGAAGAAACAAAGGGCTTCTAATATAGATAAAATAGAATATAAGGGTAAGGTTGTGTATCAGCAGAATCTTATTAAGGAAACCTTTGTTGATTTTTATTCTAAATTATATGTTAGAGATAAGATTAATGAAGTAGACATTGATGCATACTTGAGGGACGTCAGTATTCCGGTTCTTACGCAAGAACAAAAGGAAGAGATGAATCAACTGATAACTGAGGAAGAAATTTTTTTAGCAATTAAACAATTGAAAGTGGGTAAAGCGCCAGGTACGGATGGTTTGACTGCTGTGTACTATAAAAATTTACAGTTTCAGATGATAAAGCCACTAAGGGAATTGTTTCAGACAATTCAAAGAGGAGGAGGGGTGCCTCCGTCTTGGAAAACTGCTTTTATTTCTTTGATTACGAAGGAAGATCAGGATGTCACTCAAGCAAGAAACTATAGATCAATATCACTTTTGAATACGGACTACAAGATATTTGCTAAGGTTTTAGCTAACAGGCTGATGAGGGTATTGCAACAGGTAATTTATGGTGATCAAACTGGGTTTATAAGTGGTAGACAAATGAAAAATAATGTGAGGCATATAGTTGACTTGTTGGAATTTTTGGAAAGAAACAACCAGATCCCTGCAGCATTGATTTTTCTGGATGCTGAAAAAGCTTTTGATCAACTGGATTGGCAATTTTTGATGAAAGTATTAGATAAAATGAATTTTGGGGATAAAGCAAACAGCCCGAATAATAGTGAATAATAGTCTGACTGAAGTGTGCAATATTGAAAAGGGCACAAGGCAGGGGTGCCCATTATCACCTTTATTATTTGTTTTAACACTGGAGATATTATTGATTAAAATACGGAATTCGGAAAAAATTAAGAGAATTCAAATAAGAGATCAGGATTATAGATTGAGGGCGTTTGCGGATGATCAGCCAGAAAATTCTGTTTTGGAATTGATGGAGTTAATAATGCAATATGGGAAAATTTCTGGATTTAAGGTCAATATAAAAAAAACTAAAATGTTGTCTAAAAACATGAAAGTATTACAAAAGGCTGTTTTAGAAACGTTAACTGGATTTGAAATTGTTGAAAGGGTTAAATATTTGGGGGTATATTTTACACCCTCAAATGTAAAGTTATATAAAAATAATTATGAAAGGCTATGGGATAAAGTTCAAAAAGAATTGGACAGTTGGAAAAACTTACAATTGTCATTATTGGGAAGAATTGCAGCAGTGAAAATGAATGTTTTGCCAAAATTTTTATTTTTGTTTCAAATGATACCCATTCTTAAAAAAGATTCAAACTTGGAGGAATGGCAAAAGGGTATTAATAAATTTGTTTGGGCAGGGAAAAGGCCACGGGTTAAATTCAAGATTATTCAGGATACGCGTGAAAGAGGTGGTCTTAAAATGCCCAATTTTAAATTATATTATGAAGCTGCTGCATTATCAGCGATAAGCGATTGGATTAACTTAACACAAGGGAGATTATTAAATCTTGAAGGTCATGATTTGTTATTTGGTTGGCATGCATACTTATTGTATGACAAGAAGGTAGATAATGTGTTTAAGGTGCATATTTTAAGACATGCTTTGTTGCGAGTTTGGAAAAAGTATAGACATAAGTTAAATTATAAGATACCTTTATAGGCAATACCGAAACACGCAATAGAGAACATAAATGTTGGGTTCAAACATGATGTGACTACATATAAGGAAATCTTAAGTTTGGAGAGGAATGTATGGTGTTTGAAGCCGTATAACTTTTTACAAGGAGAAAAGATTGTTCAAACCTGGTTTCAGTATGGGCAACTACAGGCCAGGTGGAAAGAAGATCAGAAAATTGGTTTTTCAATGAATGATGAAAATCTGGTAAAGCAAATTAGAAATCAGGGTCCAACACATATCAAACGGATATATCTTGCACTGATAGAAATTGATTCAGAAACAGAAATTGTTAAAGATTGTATGATAAAGTGGGCGCAGAATATTCAGGAAGTTATTACAATGGATACTTGGGAAAAGATTTGGGTGAGAAACGTAAAATTTACACAAGCTCAAAATTTAAGAGAGAACTTTTATAAAATGTTTTATAGGTGGCATTTAGATCCCAAAAAGTTAGCAAGTATGTATCCGAATTATCAGCCTAAATGTTGGAGGTGTTGGGGGAGGGAGGGGGTGGGGAGGGGTTGTTTTGTTTAAGATAAAATGTACTGAAAAACTTTTCAATAAAAAAAAAAAAGTTCAGTCTGAATCAGTTTATCTAGATGTTCTCTGTTTTCATTCTTTCACATCATTTTTATTTTACTCTCCCCATTTCCCTAAGCTAGTCTCCTTCCAAGGAAAGGTTGATACACACAATTTTATCACTGACCTGCAAATTGATTAGACAGGCACCAGGCAATTCTGGCTTTGCTACTTGTCTTACCCATCAGGACAAAAAGGAGATGCTTGAAATGGCTGAAGCTTAGTAAAAGTTCACATATTTCTTCGTTCACAATTGTTATGTGACTAGCTCAGGAGAATTGGAAGGTGGGAGATGTGCTTTGGAGAGATCATGCTGATTATGTATGTGATTTTTTCAATACCAGAATATCTGATCCCTCTATTATTTTCCCCCACTTATGTCTCAGTCTGCTATAAAGAACAGGAAAGTGATTTATTTGATTTGAGCTTCAGGCAGCAATGAAAACACACCTGTGACTGTCACTCTGTTTGTTCTCCCTGAGTTCAAAAAAGAACATAAGCTTATCTAATCAGACCTTTGGACCTCCAAAATTCCGCAAGTTTATTTCTTTTAAATCATTTCCCTACAGTGACATACTTTAGCTAAGACTGAATTCCTAAACTTGAAAGTTGAAAGTCAGTTTTATGTAAATAATATTAAGGATTATACCGAATAAATGTTTTTACGATCAGGAGTGGTAAAGTTACAACAGCCATTTTAAAAAGAGTTCTGAAATTATGTGGGGATATGACTGAACAAGAAGGAGAATGCCAATATGCTTATACTTTCTAGAAATATGTTTGGTTTTTTTGCATTAAATAATTCTGTGTGCTGGTTAAAACAAAGCCAGGGATCCAGGCAATCATTTTGGTCTCACAATAATAACCTGTATCTAGAATGGATTCTGGGCTTCTAAGATCTCTTCAGGCTACCGTTCACTATTCAGCTTGCCTACTCCACTCTTCTTTTTCTCCTCTTTTTCTTTTTCTCCTCTGCCTGCTTTTTCCTTTACTCCAACCACTGGTGGAGTGGCAACTAATGGTCCAATCTACCAATGATCCATACAGCCCTAGTATTATGAACCTGGCAACATAGATTGAAATCTGAAAAATCAAACCCTTGTTGAGTTCATTTCTGTCTCTGCTGCTGCAAACAGCTGAACTGACTGGCTCTTTTGAAATGAAAGTGCAGAAACATTAACACATTGGATATAAACTGAATTACCTAACCAGAGAACCATTTGAAAAATGCAGTGAATTGCTTTGCTGATCCACAGGCACTATCAAGTAACAAGAATAAAAAGAGACATTCTTGCTTCTGCTACTATATTTGGAGGATTAGGCCTAATCTTTCAACGTTTTTCATTTTATCAGGGGAAAAAAAACTGGTAAAAAAACTTGGTATATTTATGTCAAAGTAAGTTCTATGAGTTAATTTCTTTGCCAAGTGTTTTGAATGCAAGATTGTGTATCCTGATTCTTAGGCCAAAGGCTACTTAATTACCAATCCCTTGAGGATCCTTAGGGCAATTCAAAGAAGAGTGTTTATAATGCATTTTTAATGAGGGGGTTCAGCTAGCAATATCTTTTTTATGTCTTTGTTTATATTGCTTGGCAGTACAAAAAGGATGACCTATGAACAGCTGGTTATTTTGTTCCAAGATCAGGTTACAATGAGCCTGTTAGGAGTTGAGCTGAGTTCATGGAAGCATCCTGAGTCAGTACATTACAAGTGATTGGAGGGATAAGGGCATCAACATTTGGCATAATGACCAAAATGTGTCAAAAAAGATTAACATTCTCAGTATTACCAGAGAACGCTACATGTGGCATGGGTAAAGCTGGTAAGATAGTCTATACCAGGCATGTCAAACTCATGTATCACAACTTTTTCCCCATTGCCAGCAATGGGCTGGGCATGGTTTTGGCACGATGCATCTGGCCTACAGGGTGTAGGTTTGACATGCCTGGACTATACCTTCTCTCTATAATGAAAAACTATATATGGGAGCCTTGATTGGCTAAAGTCACAATAAGTACCCAAGATCAATATATAAAGTATGGTAATAATCAGGATATATGAAAGATTGCAATATGGAATCAAAATTGAATACATTGGAAAGAGCATGAATTAACAAATGAAATGAAATAAAAATCAATATAAAAATAATTAAAAGTGTACTAATTTTGTGGAGTACAGTTGAGAAATGCATTGAAAGAACTGAAAGTATACATTTAATTATGAATAAAAAGGCTCAAATATATACCACAAAGGATGAAATGGTATCCTCTACATTGTTGTAGGTGTGTATGAAAATAGGGGTCTATAGACTTCCGGGTGGCAAGGTGCCGCCGAAGACAGCTGTTTTCGGGCTGTCCGCTCCGCGGCTTTGTAGAACTGCAGAAAACAGCGCCGATCAGCTGTTTCGGCGGTTCGGAAGCCCCCTCCTCGGGAGAAGAGGAGGGGGTGAGTACCCAGGTAGGGGTAGAGCTCTCCGGGGCTGCCAGAGCTTAAAGTTCTGGCGGCTGAAGGATCGAGCCCCCCCGAAGCCTGGGTTCCTCCGGGCTGCGCAGCGTTTCTGCTCCGTGCTTTTAGGAGCAGAACAAGGCGTTCGCAACCATCCCTGCCTACAGGAAAGGACTTTGGAAAATGAGAAAGCAGGCAGAGCGATGCAGAAGAATAAGGAGCAAATGGACTTTTGATCTTTGGCTCAATCTACATTGAAGACCTTGAAAGTGAAAGTGCGTAGTAAGTAACAGTGGGGAAAAATGGCGGCTAAATCTTCCAAACTTATTAGAAGTGCGGGGGCTTCCCCCCTGCAGCAGTCTTCGTTGCAAGCTTTAGTGCCTCCTGCACCTTCACCTTCGCCTGTTTTAACAGTTAAAGTTTTGCAAGATGCTTTGGAAAAGCACACAGCAAATAGCTGAGATTATAGATGAAAAGTTGGATGAGAAGCTAACAGAAAATTTAGCTGAAGTTATGGATGAAAAGTTGGAGGAGAAGTTTACAGAAATAAGGGCGGACATCTTGCTTGCATTTCAAGGCATGGCGATATGTATTGAGCGCTTGGATGAAAGAGTGGAAGATCTCAGCCAAAATAATATTAAATTAGATGCAAAGATATTAGAGACTGAGAATGTGGTGGATAAAATTGATAATGATTTGACATTGGTGCAGTACCATGAAATGGAGTTTGCTTTGAGAATCAGAGGCCTGAAAGAGAATCCTAAAGAAGATTTGAAGAAAATAGTCTCTGAGGCTTTGGAAGAGGTATTGGGACGGCCAGCAGACGGAATTTCAGAAGATATAGATAAAATCTTCCGTGTTAATTCGTGGATTGCAAGACAAAGGAAATTACCTAGAGATGTGGTTGTTTATTTTACAAAGAGAGCAATTAGGAATGAAGTTATTCAAGTTTCTTACAATACTAAGCTTGTAATTGCAGAGCAAGAAGTTCTGGTTTTAAAAGAGATCCCTCCAAGAATTTTAAGGAGAAGAAAGGAGTTTGCTTTTCTGGCACAGGAGCTTAAGCGATGTGATATCAAGTTTAGATGGGAGATCCCAGTGGATATGGTGGTAATGTATGATGGCATGAGACACCGTCTTTTTACAGTGATGCAGGCACGTGATTTTTACAGTAATGTCTTAAAAGCAACCCCCATACCACTTTTGGAATCAACAAAGAAGAATGGTGAGGGAAAGCCTCAAGGTGCTGAAGGAATAACACAGACAGATGAGAAAGCAACAGGAGTGGATCAAATTTCAGCAGTATCGGAAGAAGCAAGAGATCAGAGGATTACACGTGCTGCTTCGAGACGAATGAGACGTGAGCAAGAACAGGACCAGCAGAACGTTGTGGAACCTCCAAAGCGTACCTATAGCGAAGCTGTGGGAGGGGCGCGACCTAAAAATGTGAAGGGGATCCTGGAAGACGCGCTCCAAAAGCTTCGGGTCGCTAAAGATGGCGACTAAGTTTTTAACTTGGAATGTCAATGGATTAAATTCACCACAGAAGAGAAAGAAAAATTTTCAATATTTAAAACAATTTAAGACTGATGTTATTTGCTTACAAGAAACACATATTAGAGTTATGGACCAAAAGTATTTACTAAATTCAAGATTAGGCACACAATTTATTGCTTCTGCAACAAATAAGAAAAATGGAGTGGTTATTTATGTCAAGAACACAATTACAGCGGAATTAATTGAAGCAGATCAACAAGGAAGATATGTTATAGTAGACTTGTTAATAGAAGGCAAAAAAACGCTTTTGGTTGGGTTATATGCTCCTAATCAACAACAAGCTGACTTTTATAGTTTATTACACAGCAAGATTACTCAATTGGATTATAAATCTTTTATTTTTATGGGAGACTGGAATGGTGTTTTGAACGTACAAATGGACAAGAGTGGTTCTTTTAGAAGTACTCCAAGTCATGCTAAATTACCTAAGTCTTTTTTTGAGATGATGGATGATTTGGAGCTGCGAGATATTTGGAGGGAAAGAAATTTACAAGAAAAGGACTATACCTTTTTTTCTGATAGACATCAATCTTTTTCTAGGATTGATTTTATATTAGTTACTAATGATTTTTTTTCTAGGATTAAGAAGATAAAGATTTGTCCAAGAACTATGTCTGATCATAGTCCAGTTTGGTTAGAGATTGAAAAGGACATCAGAGACAGGCGTTCCTGGCATTTAAATGAGAATTTGTTTAGAAATCAGGAAAATGTGGAAGAATGTAAAAAATAGATGAAGGTTTTTTTTGAAATTAATATGCATAAGGGTACCTCTATGGAAATGGTATGGGATGCTAGTAAGGCGTACATGAGAGGTGTGTTAATATATCTGAATAATAAATACAGACATAATTTGGAATTTAGGAGGAAAGAATTAGAGAATGAGATCAGGGAAAAAGAAAAGGCCTTAATTTTGAATCCATTGGATGTGAAGATTAAAGAGGTTATTAATTTATTAAGGGGACAATTTGACAAGTTGATGGCTGATCAGGTGGCAACTAATCTACGGTTTGCTAGACATAATACTTTTTGTAATGCCAATAAACCAGGTAGATGGTTAGCCTATATGCTAAGGAAGAAGCAAAGGGCTTCTAATATAGATAAAATAGAATATAAGGGTAAGGTTGTGTATCAGCAGAATCTTATTAAGGAAACTTTTGTTGATTTTTATTCTAAATTATATGCTAGAGATAAGATTAATGAAGTAGACATTGATGCATACTTGAGGGACGTTAGTATTTCGGTTCTTACGCAAGAACAAAAAGAAGAGATGAATCAACTGATAACTGAGGAAGAAATTTTTTTAGCAATTAAACAATTAAAAGTGGGTAAAGCGCCAGGTACGGATGGTTTGACTGCTGTGTATTATTAGTTTGAGATGATAAAGCCATTAAGGGAATTGTTTCAGACAATTCAAAGGGGAGGAGGGGTGCCTCCGTCTTGGAAAACTGCTTTCATTTCTTTGATCCCGAAGGAAGATCAGGATGTTACTCAAGCAAGAAATTATAGACCAATATCACTTTTGAATACGGATTACAAGATATTTGCTAAGATTTTAGCTAACAGACTGTTGAGGGTGTTGCAACAGGTAATTCATGGTGATCAAACTGGGTTTATAAGTTGTAGACAAATGAAAAATAATGTGAGGCATATAGTTTACTTGTTGGAATTTTTGGAAAGAAACAACCAGATCCCTGCAGCACTGATTTTTTTGGATGCTGAAAAAGCCTTTGATCAACTGGATTGGAAATTTTTGATGAAAGTATTAGACAAAATGAATTTTGGGGGGACTTCCGGGTGGCAAGGCGCCGCCGCCGACAGCTGCTTTTAGCTTGTCAGCTTCGCGGCTCTGTAGAACCGCTGAAAACAGCGCCGATCAGCTTTTTCTGCGGTTCGGAAGCCCCCTCCTCGGGAGAAGAGGAGGGGGTGAGTATCCAAGTAGGGGAAGGGCTCTCTGGGGCCGCCAGGGCTTAAAGTTCTGGCGGCTGAAAGATTGAGCCCCCCCGAAGCTTGGATTTCTCCGGGCTGCGCAGCGTGTCTGCTCCGTTTTTCTTGGAGCAGAAGAAGGCGAACGCAACCATCCCTGCCTACAAGAATGGACTTTGGAAGATAATGAAAGCAGGCAGAGCGATGCAAGAGAACAAGGAGTAAGTGAACTTTTGATCTTTGGCTCAATCTACATTGAAGACTTTGAAAGTGAAAGTGCGTAGTTGCAAAAGAGGGGAAAAATGGCGTCTAAATCTTCTAAACTTACTAAAACTGCGGGGGCTTCCCCCCAGCCGCAACCTTCAGCGCAAGTGTTAGTACCTCCTGCACCTCTACCTTCGCCTGTTTTAACAGTTAAAGTTTTGCAAGATGCTTTGGAAAAGCATTCACAGCATTTGGCTGAGATGATAGATGAAAAGATGGATGAGAAGTTGACAGAAAAGTTTACAGTAATAAGGGAGGACATCTTGCTTGCATTTCAAGGCATGGCGATATGTATTGAACGCCTTGACGAAAGAGTGGAGGATCTCACTCAAAATAATACTAAATTGGATGCAAAGATACTAGAGACTGAGAATGTGGTGGATAAAATTGATTATGACCTGACATTGGTACAATATCATGAAATGGAGTTTGCTGTGAGGATTAGGGGCCTTAAGGAGAACCTCAAGGAAGATTTGAAGAAATTAGTCTCTGTTGCTCTCGAAGACGTGCTGGGAAGGCCAGCTGAAGGAATTGCAGAAGATATAGACAAAATTTTCCGTGTTAACTCCTGGATTGCGAGACAAAGGAAATTACCTAGAGATGTGGTTGTTTATTTTACAAAGAGAGCAACCAGGAATGAAGTTATTCAAGTCTCTTACAATACTAAGCTTGTGATTGCAGATCAAGAAGTTTTGGTTTTAAAAGAGATCCCTCCAAAAATTCTAAGGAAACGAAAGGAATTTGCATTTCTGGCACAGGAGCTTAAGCGTCGTGATATCAGGTTTAGATGGGAGATCCCAGTGGGTATGGTGGTAATGTTTGAAGATACAAGATACCGTCTTGCTACAGTGCTGCAGGCACGTGATTTTTATAGCAATGTTTTAAAAGCAATCTCCATACCACTTCTGGAACCAACAAAGGAGGGAAAGTCTTATGATGCCGAAGGAACACAGATAGATGAGAATGCAGCAGGAGTGACACAAATTTCAACAGTATCAGAAGAAGTAAAAGACCAGAGGATTACGCGTGCTGCTTCGAGACGAGTTAGACGTGAGCAAGAGCAGGACCAGCAGAATGTTGTGGAACCTCCAAAGTGTACCTATAGCCAAGCTGTGGGAGGAGCGCGGCCTAAAAATGTAAAAGGGATTCTGGAAGACGCGCTTCAAAAGCTTCGGGTTGCCAGAAATGGTGACTTAAGTTCTTAACTTGGAATGTCAATGGATTAAACTCACCACAAAAGAGAAAGAAAATTTTTCAATATTTAAAGCAATTTAAGACTGATGTTATTTGCTTACAAGAAACACATATTAGAGCTATGGACCAAAAGTATTTATCAAATTCAAGATTAGGTACACAATTTATTGCTTCTGCAGTTAACAAGAAAAATGGAGTGGTTATTTATGTTAAGAATACAATTACAGCAGAGTTAATTGAAGCAGACCAACAAGGAAGATATGTTATTGTGGACTTGTTACTAGAAGGTAAAAAAACTCTTTTGGTTGGATTATATGCGCCCAATCAACAGCAAGCTGATTTTTATAGCTTATTACACAGCAGGATTACTCAATTGGATTACAAATCTTTTATTTTTATGGGAGATTGGAATGGTGTCTTGAACGTACAAATGGATAAGAGTGGATCTTACAGAAGTACCCCAAGTCATGCTAAATTGCCTAAATCTTTTTTTGAGATGATGGATGATATGGATTTACGTGATGTTTGGAGGGAAAGGAATTTACAAGAAAGGGACTATACTTTTTTTTCTGATAGACATCAATCTTTTTCCAGGATTGATTTTATATTATTGTCTAATGATCTTTTTTTTAGAACTAAGAGGATAAAGATTTGTTCAAAGACTATGTCTGATCACAGCCCAGTTTGGTTAGAGATTGGAAAAGACAGTAGAGAACGACGTTCCTGGCGTTTAAATGAGAACTTGTTCAGAAATCAGAAAAATGTGGAAGAGTGTAAAAAACAGATGAAGGTTTTTTTTGAAACAAATATGCATAAGGGTACTTCTATGGAAATGGTATGGGATGCTAGTAAGGCATATATGAGAGGTGTGTTGATATATCTTAATAATAAATATAGACGTAATTTGGAATTTAGGAGGAAAGAATTAGAGACAGAGATTAAGGAAAAAGAAAAGGCTTTAATTTTGAACCCATCGGATGTGAAGACTAAAGAGACTATTAAGTTATTAAGAGGACAATTTGATAAGTTAATGGCCGATCAGGTGGCAACTAATTTACGGTTTGCAAGGCATAATACTTTTTGCAATGCCAATAAACCAGGCAGATGGTTAGCTTATATGCTAAGAAAGAAGCAAAGGGTTTCTAATATAGACAAAATAGAACATAAGGGAAAGATTGTGTATCAACAGAATCTTATTAAGGAAACCTTTGTTGATTTTTTTTCTAAATTATATGCTAGTGACAAGATTAATGAAATGGACATTGATTTATATTTAAAAGACTTTAGCATCCCGGTTCTTACGCAAGAGCAAAAAGAAGAAATGAATCAGTTGATAACAGAAGAAGAAATATATTTGGCAATCAAACAGTTAAAAGTAGGTAAAGCACCAGGCACCGACGGTTTGACTGCTGCGTATTATAAAAATCTACAGTTTGAGATGATAAAGCCATTAAAGGAACTGTTTCAGACAATTCAAAAAGGGGGAGGAGTGCCTCCGTCTTGGAAAACTGCTTTTATTTCTTTAATTCCGAAAGAAGATCAGGACGTTACTCAAGCAAGAAATTATAGGCCAATATCACTTTTGAATACGGACTACAAGATATTTGCTAAGGTTTTAGCTAGTAGACTGATGAGGGTATTGCAACAGGTAATTCATGGTGATCAAACTGGGTTTATAAGTGGTAGACAAATGAAAAATAATGTGAGACATATAGTTGATTTGTTGGAATTTTTGGAAAGGAATAACCAGATCTCTGCAGCATTGATCTTTTTGGATGCTGAAAAAGCCTTTGATCAATTGGATTGGAAATTTTTGCTAAAAGTATTAGATAAAATGAATTTTGGGGATGAATTTTTACAACCAATTAGGGCAATATATCAGAAGCAAACAGCTCGAATAATTGTTAATAATAGTTTGACTGAAATGTGTAATATTGAAAAGGGCACGAGGCAGGATTGCCCGTTATCACCTTTATTATTTGTTTTAACGTTGGAGATATTACTGATTAAAATACGGAATTCGGAAACAATTAAGGGAATTCGAATAAGAGATCAGGATTATAAATTGAGGGCGTTTGCGGATGATCTGGTTATTACGTTGACACATCCAGAAAATTCTGTTATAGAATTGATGGAGTTAATATCGCAATATGGGAAAGTTTCTGGATTTAAGATTAACATACAAAAAACTAAAATCTTATCTAAAAATATGACAGCATTACAAAAGGTAGCTTTAGAAAGCTTAACTGGATTTGAAATTGTTGAAAGGGTTAAATATTTGGGGGTATATTTAACACCCTCAAATGTTAAATTATATAAAAATAATTATGAAAAGTTATGGAATAAAGTGCAAAAAGAATTGGATAGTTGGAAAAACTTACAATTGTCATTATTGGGAAGAATTGCAGCAGTAAAAATGAATGTTCTGCCAAAATTTTTATTTTTGTTTCAAATGATACCCATTCTCAAAAAGGATTCAAATTTGGAGGAATGGCAGAAGGGTATTAATAAATTTGTCTGGGCAGGGAAAAGGCCACGGGTCAAATTTAAAATTATGCAGGATACGCGTGAAAGAGGTGGTCTAAGAATGCCCAATTTTAAATTATATTATGAAGCTGCTGCATTATCAGCTATAAGTGATTGGATTAATTTGACACAGGGGAGACTATTAAACCTCGAAGGGCATGATTTGTTATTTGGTTGGCATGCATACTTATTGTATGACAAAAAGGTAGACAATGTGTTTAAAATGCATATTTTGAGGTATGCTTTGTTACCCTTATGGGCAATACCCAAACACGCAATAGAGAATATAAATGTTGGATTTAAACATGATGTGACTACATATAAGGAAATTTTGAGCTTGGAGAGGAATGTGTGGTGTTTGAAGTCATATAATCTTTTACGAGAAAAAAAGATTGTACAAACTTGGTTTCAATATGGACAATTACAAGCCAGGTGGATAGAGGACCAGAAGATTAGTTTTTTAATGGATGATGAAAATTTGGTAAAACAAATTAGAAATCAGGGACCAGCGCATATCAAACGGATATATCTTGCATTGATAGAGATTGATTCAGAAACAGAAATTGTTAAGGACTGTATGATAAAATGGGCACAGAATATTCAGGAAGTTATCACAATGGACACTTGGGAAAAGATCTGGGTGAGAAATGTGAAATTTACGCAAGCTCAAAATTTAAGAGAGAACTTTTATAAAATGTTTTATAGGTGGCATTTAGATCCTAGAAAGTTAGCAAGTATGTATCCGAATTATCAGCCTAAATGTTGGAGATGTGGCGGTGAAGATGCAACGTACTTTCATATATGGTGGACTTGTAAAAAGATCAAAGCATTTTGGATTAAAATTTGGTGGAATATGCAGAAGATATTCAAGGAAAGGATAAAGTTTTGTCCGCAGTTGTTCTTACTGGGCATTATTACTGATACTACTGTGCTGGACATTAATTTGATGTTGAACTTAATTACGGCAGCGAGACTTTTAATAGGGCAATACTGGAAGAAGGAAGAACTGCCGACCATAGAGGAATGGACTTTAAAAGTTTCCAACCTGGCGGAAATGGCGAAGATTTCAGCATA
>JAKJMR010017620.1:402965-431939 GCA_024449315.1 Daboia siamensis
GAATTGATGGAGTTAATATCGCAATATGGGAAAGTTTCTGGATTTAAGATTAACATACAAAAAACTAAAATCTTATCTAAAAATATGACAGCATTACAAAAGGTAGCTTTAGAAAGCTTAACTGGATTTGAAATTGTTGAAAGGGTTAAATATTTGGGGGTATATTTAACACCCTCAAATGTTAAATTATATAAAAATAATTATGAAAAGTTATGGAATAAAGTGCAAAAAGAATTGGATAGTTGGAAAAACTTACAATTGTCATTATTGGGAAGAATTGCAGCAGTAAAAATGAATGTTCTGCCAAAATTTTTATTTTTGTTTCAAATGATACCCATTCTCAAAAAGGATTCAAATTTGGAGGAATGGCAGAAGGGTATTAATAAATTTGTCTGGGCAGGGAAAAGGCCACGGGTCAAATTTAAAATTATGCAGGATACGCGTGAAAGAGGTGGTCTAAGAATGCCCAATTTTAAATTATATTATGAAGCTGCTGCATTATCAGCTATAAGTGATTGGATTAATTTGACACAGGGGAGACTATTAAACCTCGAAGGGCATGATTTGTTATTTGGTTGGCATGCATACTTATTGTATGACAAAAAGGTAGACAATGTGTTTAAAATGCATATTTTGAGGTATGCTTTGTTACCCTTATGGGCAATACCCAAACACGCAATAGAGAATATAAATGTTGGATTTAAACATGATGTGATTACATATAAGGAAATTTTGAGTTTGGAGAGGAATGTGTGGTGTTTGAAGTCATATAATCTTCTACGAGAAAAAAAGATTGTACAAACTTGGTTTCAATATGGACAATTACAAGCCAGGTGGATAGAGGACCAGAAGATTAGTTTTTTAATGGATGATGAAAATTTGGTAAAACAAATTAGAAATCAGGGACCAGCGCATATCAAACGGATATATCTTGCATTGATAGAGATTGATTCAGAAACAGAAATTGTTAAGGACTGTATGATAAAATGGGCACAGAATATTCAGGAAGTTATCACAATGGACACTTGGGAAAAGATCTGGGTGAGAAATGTGAAATTTACGCAAGCTCAAAATTTAAGAGAGAACTTTTATAAAATGTTTTATAGGTGGCATTTAGATCCTAGAAAGTTAGCAAGTATGTATCCGAATTATCAGCCTAAATGTTGGAGATGTGGCGGTGAAGATGCAACGTACTTTCATATATGGTGGACTTGTAAAAAGATCAAAGCATTTTGGATTAAAATTTGGTGGAATATGCAGAAGATATTCAAGGAAAGGATAAAGTTTTGTCCGCAGTTGTTCTTACTGGGCATTATTACTGATACTACTGTGCTGGACATTAATTTGATGTTGAACTTAATTACGGCAGCGAGACTTTTAATAGGGCAATACTGGAAGAAGGAAGAACTGCCGACCATAGAGGAATGGACTTTAAAAGTTTCCAACCTGGCGGAAATGGCGAAGATTTCAGCATATTTGAAAGACCATTCACAACAACGATATATTGTGGAGTGGAAGAAATGGATTGATTACATCCAGAATAAATACGGGACTAAAAAGTTTCATCTAGCATTTGAATAAGTATATTGCTTGTAGTCAATTTATAAGAGCTAAAGTGCGAGAGATTTAATAGTTTATTGTTATTAGCATATGGTAGTTTATGACTGTTTTTTTTTTACTTTTATACCTTGTATTCAGTTCTGGGAAGTCGGGGAGGGGGGAAGGGGAGGGTGAGAGGGTGGGATTGGGTTGGGAAGGGTTGGGGGATGGGATGTAATAATTAAAATGTACTGAAAAACTTTTCAATAAAAAAAAAAAAAGAATTTTGGGGATGAATTTTTACAACCAATTAGGGCACTATATCAAAAGCAAACAGCTCGAATAATTGTGAATAATAGTCTGACTGAAATGTGCAATATTGAAAAGGGTACAAGGCAGGGGTGCCTGTTATCACCTTTATTATTTGTTTTAACACTGGAGATATTATTGATTAAAATACGGAGTTTGGAAATAATTAAGGGAATTCAAATAAGAGATCAGGATTATAGATTGAGGGCGTTTGCGGATGATCTGGTTGTTACGGTGACACAGCCAGAAAATTCTGTTATGGAATTGATGGAGTTAATAATGCAATATGGGAAAGTTTCTGGATTTAAGGTTAATATACAAAAAACTAAAATGTTGTCTAAAAATATGAAAGTATTACAAAAGGCAGCTTTAGAAAGGTTAACTGGATTTGAAATTGTTGAAAGGGTTAAATATTTGGGGGTATATTTGACACCCTCAAATGTAAAGTTATACAAAAATAACTATGAAAAGCTATGGAGCAAAGTTCAAAAAGAATTGGATAGTTGGAAAAAATTACAATTGTCATTACTGGGAAGTATTGCAGCAGTGAAAATGAATGTGTTGCCAAAATTTCTATTTTTGTTTCAAATGATACCCATTCTTAAAAAGGATTCAAACTAGGAGGAATGGCAGAAGGGTATTAATAAATTTGTCTGGGCAGGGAAAAGGCCACGGGTTAAATTCAAGATTATGCAGGATACGCGTGAAAGAGGTGGTCTTAAAATGCCCAATTTTAAATTATATTATGAAGCTGCTGCATTATCAGCGATAAGTGATTGGATTAACTTAACACAAGGGAGATTATTAAATCTTGATGGTCATGATTTGTTATTTGGTTGGCATGCATATTTATTGTATGATAAGAAGGTAGATAATGTGTTTAAGATGCATATTTTAAGACATGCTTTGTTGCGAGTTTGGAAAAAGCATAGACATAAGTTAAATTACAAGATACCTTTATGGGCAATACCGAAACACGCAATAGAGAACATAAATTTTGGATTCAAACATGATGTGACTACATATAAGGAAATCTTAAGTTTGGAGAGGAATGTATGGTGTTTGCAGCCGTATAACTTTTTACGAGGAAAAAAGATTGTTCAAACCTGGTTTCAGTATGGGCAACTACAAGCCAGGTGGAAAGAAGATCAGAAAATTGGTTTTTTAATGAATGATGAAAATTTGGTAAAGCAAATTAGAAATCAGGGCCCAGCACATATCAAACGGATATATCTTGCATTGATAGAAATTGATTCAGAAACAGAAACTGTTAAAGACTGTATGATAAAGTGGGCGCAGAACATTCAGGAAGTTATTACAATGGACACTTGGGAAAAGATTTGGGTGAGAAATGTAAAATTTACACAAGCTCAAAATTTAAGAGAGAACTTTTATAAAATGTTTTATAGGTGGCATTTAGATCCCAAAAAGTTAGCAAGCATGTATCCGAATTACCAGCCTAAATGTTGGAGATGTGGTGGTGAAGATGCAATGTACTTTCACATATGGTCAACCTGTAAAAAGGTTAAAGCATTTTGGATAAAAATTTGGTGAAATTTGTTGGAATATGCAGAAGATATTTAAGAAAAGGATAAAGTTTTGTCCGCAATTGTTTTTACTGGCTATTATTACTGATACTGCTGCTGTGGACATTAAGTTGATGCTGAACTTAATTACGGCAGCAAGACTTTAATAGGGCAATATTGGAAGAAGGAAGAACTGCCGACTATAGAGGAATGGACTTTAAAAGTTTCCAACCTGGCGGAAATGGCGAAGATTTCAGCGTATCTGAAAGACCATTCGCAACAACGATATATTGTGGAATGGAAAAAAATGGATTGATTACATCCAGAATAAATATGGGGCTAAAAAGTTTCATTTAGCATTTGAATAAGTATTGATGCCCCTTCATGGATTACTACCCCTTCATGGATTACTGCCTTGTCGTGGCGAAGGGGCTTGCGTAATTCAATGAAGCTATGAGCTATGCCGTGCAGGGCCACCCAAGACGGACAGGTCATAGCCGAGAGTTCTGACAAAATGTGATCCACTGGCGAAGGAAATGGCAACCCACTCCAGTATCTTTGCCATGAAAACCCTATGGACAGTACCAAAAGGCAAAACGATATGACGCTGGAAGATGAGCCCCTCAGGTCGGAAGGCGTCCAATATGCTACTGGGGAAGAGCAGAGGGCTAGTACTAGTAGCGCCAGAAAGAGTGAAGCGACTGGGCTAAAGCCGAAAGGACGCTCAGCTGTGGATGTGTCTGGTGGTGAAAGGAAAGTCCGATGCTGTAAAGATGTTCTCTCCATAGGAACCTGGAATGTAAGATCCATGAATCAAGGAAAGCTGGACGTGGTCAAACAAGAGATGACAAGACTAAACATCGACATCTTAGGTATCAGCGAACTAAAATGGACAGGAATGGGTGAATTTAATTCAGATGACCATCAGGTATACTACTGCGGGCAAGAATCCCTCAGAAGAAATGGAGTAGCCTTCATAGTCAATAAAAGAGTAGGAAAAGCAATACTGGGATACAATCCTCAAAATGACAGAATGATCTCAGTTCGAATCCAAGGCAAACCATTCAATATCACAGTAGTCCAAGTCTATGCCCCAACCACCAGTGCTGAAGAGGATGAAATTGATCGGTTCTATGAAGCCCTACAGCATCTTATAGAACTAACACCAAAAAATGATGTTCTTATCATCATGGGGGATTGGAATGCTAAAGTAGGAAGCCAAAAGATAACCGGAATAACAGGCAAGTTTGGCCTTGGAGTGCAAAATGAAGCAGGGCACAGGCTGATAGAATTCTGTCAAGAGAATACGATGGTGATAGCAAACACTCTTTATCAACAACCCAAGAGACGGCTCTACACATGGACATCACCAGATGGTCAACACAGAAATCAGATTGACTATATGCTCTGCAGCCAAAGATGGAGAAGCTCTATACAGTCAGTAAAAACAAGACCAGGAGCTGACTGTGGCTCAGACCATGAGCTTCTCCTTGCAAAGTTTAGGCTTAAACTGAAGAAAGTAGGGAAAAGCACTAGGCCAGTCAGGTATGAATTAAATCATATCCCTGTTGAATATACAGTAGAGGTGACAAATAGATTTAAGGAATTAGATCTGATAGACAGAGTGCCTGAAGAACTATGGACAGAGGTTCGCGACATTGTACAAGAGGTAGCATCCAAAACCATCCCAAAGAAAAAGAAATGCAAGAAAGCAAAATGGCTGTCTGAGGAAGCTTTGCAAATAGCTGAGGAAAGGAGGGAAGCGAAAGGCAAGGGAGGAAAAGAAAGATACGCCCAATTGAATGCAGAATTCCAGAGAATAGCTAGAAGAGATAAGAATGCCTTCTTAAATGAACAGTGCAAAGAAATAGAAGAAAACAATAGAATAGGGAGGACCAGAGATCTTTTCAAGAAAATTAGAGAAATGAAGGGAACGTTTCATGCAAAGATGAGCATGATAAAGGACCAAAATGGCAGAGACCTAACAGAGGCAGAAGAGATCAAGAAGAGGTGGCAAAATTACACAGAAGAACTATATAAGAATGAGCTTAACGTCCCTGATAATCACAGTGAGGTGGTCACTGACCTCGAGCCAGACATCCTAGAATGTGAAGTGAAGTGGGCCTTAGAAAAACTGAGCAACAACAAAGCTAGTGGAGGTGACAGTATTCCAGCTGAGCTATTCAAAATCTTAAAAGACAATGCAGTAAAAGTGCTACACTCAATTTGCCAGCAAATTTGGAAAACTCAACAGTGGCCACAAGATTGGAAAAGATCAGTTTACATTCCAATTCCAAAGAAAGGCAGTGCCAAAGAATGTTCAAACTATCGCACCATTGCACTCATTTCTCATGCTAGTAAAGTCATGCTTAAAATCCTACAAGCTAGACTTCAGCAGTATGTGGATCGAGAACTACCAGAAGTACAGGCAGGATTTCGAAGAGGCAGAGGAACTAGAGATCAAATTGCCAACATACGCTGGATCATGGAGAAAGCTAGGGAGTTCCAGAAAAACATCTACTTCTGCTTCATTGACTATGCTAAAGCCTTTGATTGTGTGGATCATAACAAACTGTGGCAAGTTCTTAAAGAGATGGGAGTACCAGACCATCTTATTTGTCTCTTGAGAAACCTATATGCGGGTCAAGAAGCAACAGTGAGAACTGGACACGGAACCACTGATTGGTTCAAAATTGGGAAAGGAGTCCGGCAAGGCTGTATACTGTCGCCCTGCCTATTTAACCTATATGCAGAGCACATCATGAGAAAGGCTGGGCTCAATGAATCAAAAGCTGGAATTAAGATTGCCGGAAGAAATATCAACAACCTTAGATACGCAGATGATACCACTCTAATGGCAGAAAGTGAAGAAGAACTAAAGAGCCTCTTGTTGCGAGTGAAGAAGGAGAGTGCAAAAGTTGGGTTGAAACTTAACATTAAGAAAACCAAGATCATGGCATCTGGCCCTCTCAGTTCCTGGCAAATAGATGGGGAAGAAATGGAGGTAGTGACAGATTTTATTTTCCTGGGCTCCAAGATCACTGCAGATGGGGACTGTAGCCAAGAAATTAAAAGACGCTTGCTCCTCGGGAGGAAAGCCATGGCAAATCTAGACAGCACACTAAAAAGCAGAGACATCACCCTGTCAACAAAAGTACGTATAGTCAAGGCTATGGTCTTCCCAGTTGCAATGTATGGCAGCGAAAGTTGGACCATAAAAAAGGCTGAGCGCCAAAGAATTGAGGCCTTTGAACTATGGTGCTGGAGAAGACTCCTGCGAGTCCCTTGGACTGCAAGGCGATCAAACCGGTCAGTCCTAGAGGAGATCAATCCTGACTGCTCTTTAGAAGGCCAGATCCTGAAGCTAAAACTCAAATACTTTGGCCACCTAATGAGAAAGAAGGACTCACTGGAGAAGAGCCTAATGGTGGGAAAGATCGAGGGCAATAGAAGAAGGGGACGACAGAGAATGAGGTGGCTGGATGGAGTCACTGAAGCAGTAGGCGTGAGCTTGGATGGACTCCAGAGGATGGTGGAGGACAGGAAGGCCTGGAGGAATGTTGTCCATAGGGTCGCGATGGGTCGGACACGACTTCGCAGCTAACAACAACAACAAGTATTGATGGGATATTTATATTGCTTGTAGTCATTTTATAAGAGCTAAAGTGCGGTAGACCTAATAGTTTATTGTTATTAGCATATGGTAGTTTATGATTGTTTTTTACTTTTATACCTTGTATTCAGCTCTGGGAAGTCGGGGAGGGGGGAAGGGGAGGGTGAGAGGGTGGGGTTGGGTTGGGAAGGGAGGGAGGGGGTGGGGAGGGGATGCTTTGTTAAAGATAAAATGTACCGAAAAACTTTTCAATAAAAAGAATAAAAAAAAATAGGGGTCTATAGGTTGGTTGCATGTTTGTAGCAGAAGGGTGAATAGTAATAATAAAAACGTGGGCTGTCTTCTTTCCAGCTTTTTGTCTTTAAAGCTATTGCCCTTCAGGTTCAGATAAGGTCACTCTTTAAAAACAGATAAATCTGCAGCAGTGTAATTTGACAGCATTAGGAGATAGATGGATGGATGGATGGGAAGGAGAGATGGAAGGAGGGAGGGAGGGAGGGAGGAAGGAAGGAAGGATCCCAGAAGACATTAGGTGAATTATTCAAGCAGCCCAGAGTACTAGCACTAGTATACTAGTCAGCTTAGAGAGTTGGCATCATAAGAAAGTCTAGGACACTGCTACATAGAGGACTGGAGTGCTTGCATCAGGAGACAGCTTGAAGTGTTGGTAAATATCAGCAGCCCAAAGATATGCCTAGGAGCAGGGCATTCAGAAGACAATCTCTTCTCTACCCCAACGAAAGTAGCAGCAGCATTGGAAAGAATGCTGCTCAAAACTACTGGCCCTCCCAATAACAAGTTCAAGTATCAGAATACACAAGTGACTTTGGGACTTAATATTAACTATGCTAAGAATCTGGCTGCAGCCATTTTTGTCGTTCTAGGTTGCCACAAGAAAGTGGGGAAGGCATTTCTGATAGTCTAAACTATCAGGGGACTGGGAGTGGGGGGCACTGTTCTGCAGTGGTTCACCTCCTACCTTCTGGGCCATTCGCAGTTGGTGTTGATGGGAGGGCAGAGATCCACCCCGAGGCCTCTCGTTTGTGGAGTTCCTCAGGGGTCAGTCCTCTCTCCCCTCCTGTTCAACATCTATATGAAGCCGCTGGGTGAGATCATTCGTGGTTTGGGGGTGGGGTATCATCAGTACGCTGATGATACCCAGCTTTTTCTTTCCACTCCGAACCAACCCAGTGATGCCCTCATCATGATGTCCCATTGCCTGGAGGAGGTTCGGGTTTGGATTGGGAGAAACAGGCTTCGACTCAATCCTGCCAAGACTGAGTGGCTGTGCATACTGGCATCTCGGGTGAACCATTTTTGTCCATTGTTAACGATGGGGGGGTGAGGTGTTACCCCCCGCTGATAGGGCTGGTAACTTGGGCATCCTCCTGGATTCACGGCTCAGTTTGGAAGATCATATAGGAGCCGTGACCAGGGGAGCTTTTGCCCAGGTTCGCCTGGTGCACCAGTTGCGACCCTATTTGGACCGAGATAATAATAATAATAATAATAATTTTATTTATATACCGCCCTTCTCCCGAAGGACTCAGGGCGGTGAACAGGGCAAATATATAACAATACAAAAATACAAAAGTTAAAAAAGAATTAAACATATGCCCAACTAAAAACAATAAATACAGATATTAAAATAACCACCCATCCCCCATCAGGCCAGGCCGGATTGTACAAATAAGAATGTCTTCAGATCGCAACGGAAGGAGCGAAGGTCGGGCGCCATCCGGAGCTCAGCCGGCAACTGATTCCATAGCTCCGGGGCGCCCACAGAGAAGGACCTCTCCCTGGGGGCCACCAATTGACATTCTCTGATCGGTGGCACCCTGAGGAGACCCTCTCTGTGGGAACGCACAGGGCGGAGGGAAGTTGATGCCGGCAGCAGGTAATCCCTAAGGTACTCCGGACCCATGCCATGTAGGGCCTTAAACACCATTACTAATACCTTGAACCTCACCCGGAAGACAACTGGTAACCAATGCAGCTCACGGAGAAGAGGTGTAATATGGGAGTATTGGGAGACTCCCAACACAACTCTCGCGGCTGCATTCTGTACCAGTTGGAGCCTCCGAGTGGTCTTCAAGGGCAGCCCCATGTAGAGAGCATTGCAGTAGTCAAGGCGAGAGGTCACGAGCGCATGAGTGACTGTACACAGGGCATCCCGGTCCAGATAGTGCCGCAACTGGTGCACCAGGCGAACCTGGGCGAAAGCCCCCCTAGTCACGGCTACTATATGGTAGATGCCCTACGCACAGTCACTCATGCGCTCGTGACCTCCTGGTTAGACTACTGCAATGCTCTCTACATGGGGCTGCCCTTGAGGACCACTCGGAGGCTTCAGCTGGTGCAGAATGCAGCTGCGCGAGTTGTGATGGGAGTCTCCCGATACTCCCATGTAATACCTCTTCTCCGCGAGCTGCATTGGCTTCCAGTTCCCCTCCGGGTGAGATTCAAGGTGCTGGTTATGACCTATAAAGCCCTAAATGGCATGGGTCCAGATTATCTCAGGGAGCACCTGCTGCCAGCATCAGCCTCCCATCATCCTGTGCGCGCCCACAGGGAGGGCATCCTTAGGTTCCGCTGGTTAGGGAATGCCGGCGGATGATTCCAAGGGGGAGGGCATTCTCTGTGGGCGCGCCTGCCCTATGAAATAAACTGCCAGTGGAATTTTGGACTGCCCCGGACCTTCGCTCATTTCGCCGGGACCTGAAAACTTGGTTATTTGATCTTTCTGGCCTGGACTGAGGGGGTTTTAATTTAACTTTAAATTTTAAATTTTAATTTGTTTTAATTGTGGGCTAGTCTTAATTTAATTCTATTTTAATTGTATTTATTTGTATAGTTTTAATTCGCCCTGTAAACCGCCCTGAGTCCTTCGGGAATAGGGTGGTATATAAAATCAAATAAATAAATAAATAAATAAATAAACATGAGCAAATCTTGTGGGAATCAAGGTCATTCCCATACTGAGGGGGAGAAGGAGGATCCACAGCCTGAAACAGAGAGGATGTTCAGCTAAAGAGTACATCTGTGAATTCCAGAAAATTGCTGGTAGAATCACGCAGTGGCTATAATGATTGTTGATTCATTATTTCAAGGATGGGTTGGATCATAATTTATTCCAGGCATGCACCTACCAGGAATTCCCAATCAACTCCATGAATGGCCGTGACCCTGGATATCAAGTTGGCCTGCTGCAGGAAGCCCAGCACCACTGAACCGAAACCATGATGAAGCCAGGAAAAATGCCTATTTGGGCGACAACCATCAGCCGCTCCTGCAACCAGGGCTACCTGAATGCCCACCACAGCTCCCATCAAGTGCTTCAGGTGTGGACAGCAGGATCACTGGGCTGCCAATTGCTTGGCTCCTGCTCCCTCAGGGCAGAAGCATGCTTGCCACCATCACCAAGTTGAAAAAGCTGCCATAGAGAGGATGAGAGAGATCGAACTGGGCACTCCAAGATCAAGTCATCGAGCTCTCCCCTCCTCCCCTCCTACCTGCCCACCTAGCAGTTCAAAAGCACATAAAAATGCAAGTAGAAAACTAGGGACCACTATGGTGGGAAGGTAACAGCATTCCGTGCGCCTTTGGTGTCTAGTCATGCCGGCCACATGACCATGGAGACGTCCTCGGGCAAGTGCTGGCTCTTTGGCTTTGAAACGGAGATGAGCACCGGCCCCTAGAGTCGGAAACGACTAGCATGCATATGTGGGAGAACCTTTACCTTTACCTTTACCTGGGCATTACTCACATGGTGGCATATTTAGAGGGGAGCAAAATGCCTTTTGAGGTATGGACTGATCATAAAAACGTAGAAGTGCTAAAGATCCCGCAGAAAACTATCTCCTAAACAGGTCCAATGGGCACAATATTTCATCCACTTTAACTTTGCCCTAAAATACATTCTGTGGGGGGACTTCCTGGCCAATGCACTGTCCAGAATACCTCAATACAAAAGCCACCATTAATTAATGCAATTATTTCCCTACTGCAAAAAGTATCTCAAGTAACCACTAGGCATCAAACTCAAGGACGATCCATCAAGCCCGGCAGCTGCTTGACTCAGAAACTCAAAGTTGGACTGAAAGCTGACTCCTGGTTCAGTGACAACAGACAGCTGTTAACTTATCAAGACAAGCTGGCTTAGAAGGGGTCTAAGTTATACCTTCCCTATACTCTAAGAATTCAAGCCCTACAGCAGAGCCATGATGCTAAGCAAGCTGGCCACTTTGGATTCCTGCAAACTCTACATTTAGTGAGGTGGCAGTTTTGATGGCCAGGAATGAAAAAGGATATCGAAAGTTATTTGAAAAGCTGTGCCACTTGGGCTGCTACAAAAAAACAGCCTGGAAAACCATCTGGACTATTACAACAGGTGGCAGACCCTTCCCAACCATGGGAAAAAATATTTTTTTATTTTATTTTAATCCCATTTATATCCCGCCCTTCTCCGAAGACTCAGGGCGGCTTACAATTTAAGCACAAACCAATGTGCTTAGCAATGGGTTTTATTGTGGAACTGCCCAAAAGCAACAGAAATACTGTAATTTGGACTGTTGTTGATCTTTTTTCGAAGCAGGCTCACTTCATTGCTTGTTTGGGATTCCCCTCCACCCAGAAACTTGCCAAGCTATTTTTGAAGCATATCTACTGACTCCATGGAGCACCAAAAAGGATTATATTGGATAGGGGAGTTCAAGTTTTGGAGGGAGTTTGTGAAACTGTTTGGGTCAACCCATGGGCTCTCTTCTGCTTTTCATCTGAGCACAAATGGATCGGCTGAATGTACGAACACAGTGGTGGAACAGTACATGAGATGCTATCAATAGAGTAATTAGGCAGACCTGCCTTTTGCTGAAATAGCCTACAATAATACCATTCATAGTAGCAATGGATTCACCCCATTTAAAATAGCAACTGGCAGGGAATTTGTTCCTATGCCTGAGTACCTTTAGGAAACCCCCTCTTCACAAACTTTAAGTCAATGGGTGATGTCCCAACAGAGTGCTTGGGTAAACATTAAGCAGGCCCTAAACCAAGCTGCAACAGTATACAAGAAGCAAGCTGATAAGCAGCGGTCTCCTCAGAGACCGTTTTATATAGAGGAGAAAGTTTACCTATATAGTAATTATCTGAGATTGAAGTTACCCAGTAAGAAATTAGGGCCTAAGTTCCTTGATCCTTTCCCTGTAGTCAAAATTATTAATCCTGTCATGGTTGAGTTAAAACTCCCATGACTATTTGGAAAAGTTCCCCTCGTCTTCCATTGCAGTTTGTTGAAGCCAGTCACAGAATCCACATTGAGGACAATTCCAGAAAAAGCACTGGGTCCCATTATGGTGGAGGGTGAGACTCATTATGAAATAAAACACATTATTGATTCTAAATTATATAAAGAGAAATTGCAATACTTGGTGCAGTGGAAGGAGTATCCCTTATCAGAAGCTACCTCATCAGAAGAGTGGGGATATAAAGGCAGAAAGGTTAATACAGAAATTTTATGATAAGCATCCCAAAAAGCCTGGTGGTGGTTCTTAACTTTTGCTTCTGCTTCTTTCACAGGAATTTCTTTCTCCTTAGGGTGGTTCAACTGTCAACTCTATAACGAACCTAGCTGCAGCCATTTTTGTCATTCTGGGTTGCAACAAGAAAGGGGGAGAGGTATTTCTGGTAGTCTAAACATGAGTAAATCTTGTGGGAACCAAGGTCATTCCTGTACCGAGGGGGAGAAGGAGGATCATTTAGTCAGAAAGCCCACCAAGCTGTTCTATTGGATAACATTAGTAGGTGGTTGGGAATTGTTACATTGTATTTCTTTGATTCTTGGAGGGAAAGTTGAAATCTGGTTTAACTTTTGATCATAGCAATATTATGTATCCAATAAACATGTTCTTTGAGGAATTTTCCTGCCTCAGAGTTCTGATTTATTTGGTCTTGTTCATCAGAACCTTGACTCTTGAGTGGTCTGGGATGGGTTATGGGAAAATTAAGGTGACCAGAGATGTGTGATTATGGTGCTGTGTTCTGTTTTTCCTGGTTTGGTTATAATTGTTTTTATTTAGCTGTGTATTACTGTGTATTACTGTGTCATTACTGGGTTGTAAGTTTGTCCAGAGTAAGATGGGCAGCTGTACAAGTGATAAAATAAAATAAAATAAAATAGCTATAAGTATAAGGTAATAAAAAGGGTTAGATATAGCATAAGAACAGAGAAAGAAAGACAGATTTATAAAGGTTAAATTAAGAATATAATCAAATACCATTGTGTGTTAAGAGTACCTAAAAAACAAAGGGGGAAGCAACCTTAAGTAAAGAAATCTTTGTTTGATAACTTTAAAAGTTCATAATGACAGACCAAATGTATGATAATGTTATACTTCAGTAAATCAGAGAGATAAATTTGTGGAAACACTGTGCAGCATTCTGAATAAACACAATCTGAGGAAAAGTTATTCTCTAAGTATCTTGAATGGATGGGTGGCAATGAGAGAGAACAAAACAAAAAGCATTTGGGCCAAAAAATGAACAAGAACAATAACTGGAGACAAAAGTTAAAATGTTAATTCTGTACACATGCTTATGCATAAATGTTTTCATACTTTTGTGAGACGAAGGAATATAAATTGAAACACATGATTTATTTGATTACTTATTGTATTATATGTAAGATATGTTAACGTTAAACAATTGTACGTTCGTGAGGTAAACACCATGACAGCGGAACACGCGGGAGTTTGACAGCTGTCAAACCCACCACAAGCGAAGGCACAGGCGCAGCCAGATGACAGCTCTCCGCTGTCAACACACCACTCCACGCACGTGCACCAGCCATGCAGTCAAAGGAGCTGTCAACTCAGCTGACAGCGGATTGGTCCCGGAATACCGGCGGGAGCAGAACAGCTGCGGATTGGCTCAGCCGGCTGGCAGCCGGCTATAAAAGGAACAAAGTGTAACACCAAGCGTCCGATTCTGAATAAACCTGTTGAAGTTGAACCAGCTGTCTCTGAGTGGTCTGTCAGCCACTTCACTGGCGACGAAGGTGGGATCTGCTTCGCCGAGCTGAAGTCACTGCCAGGGAAGAGAGTTCCCGGCTACCGAGCGAGTCACAGCTGAGTCACTTTGAAGTTATAACTTCCACGGCAGAGCGGACAACCGGACCAAGACAGCATGGCCAATTTCAGACGCGTCAGAGAATTTGACACCCGCCACCCGGAGCGATGGGAGTAGCATCTAGGGCAGGTCGAGGGGTTCCTCTTGGTCAGTAAAATTACTGACGACCGAGCAAAAGCGGCAGCCCTCCTGTACATAAGCGGTCCTCCGGTCTATGATGTTGCCATCGGGCTGTTCAGCCCAACACCGATCGCGGAGGTACCCTATGCCGAGCTCACCGAAAGACTTAACAAGCATTTCATGCCAGCCCGCTCAGAGTTGTATTGGAGAGTGCAATTCGCACATCGACGCCAGCGGCCAGATGAATCTGTGAATGACTTCATCGCAGGAGTCTGGCACGCCGCGCGAAGCTGCTGATTCCCTGACTTAGAAGACCGGATCTAGGATCAGGTCGTCATAGGGCTGAGAGACGATCGTCTCCAAAGGAAGATCATCACCAAGCCCGACATGAATCTGGCGGAGGTCTCCCGGGAAGTTTTGGCGTATGAAGACAGCCATCGGGGAGACCCCACCCGACCAACCAACAAACATCATAGAACCATACATCAGGACGAAACAACCCTCAGCGATGACGACGGAACCATAGACCTGACCGATGTAGATGCCATCCAACGATGGATGGAGAGACTACAACCCCGCCGAAGTGACCAAAGCGACAAACAAAAAACACGGAGCCACATTCCCCCGCGAAGCTATCCCAGGGAACAGTGGGCCTCCTGCGCCAGCTGCGGGGGCAACCACGGCTGAGCCAGCTGTTGTTTCCGCAACGCAAAGTGCCACAACTGCAGAAAAACCGGGCACATCAAGACAGTTTGCCGGAGCTGACCCCGCGACAACCTGCACGAATTGGGGGCCACCCCCCCAGGTACGAGACCTACCCTAGCCTATTGGGAAAAAAACCCGGGAAGTTTAGTAAAGGCAGTGGACAGGGACAAGAGAGCCCAAGGGGGCCACCACCTAAACCCCAAAGTAAGAATTAAAGCTAAACTCCAAGGAGTTCCCTGCGACATGGAGGTCGATTCCAGGTCGGCAGTGTCACTAATCTCCCTAAAAACTTACAAGAAAATTTGCAGACACAACAACAGGGAAATCCCCTTAGAACCCCCCCCCCCAGATACAATTGGCTGATTACCAAAAAAAACCCATTCTGCTCAAGGGGGAAGCCCAAGTGTGGGTAGAATTTAAAAAATTTCAAGGGCCCCTAGATGTGTTGGTAACGCAAGGAGAATGCACCAATCTAATAGGGCTTAACTGCTTTAGTGCATTGGGCATCGCTATCATGGGAGTCAACACCGTACAGGCCTCAAGCCTCGAAGCTGTCTGCAAACAATATGCAAACGTCTTCGACGGCTCTCTAGGGAAATATACAGGTCCACCCATCTCCTTAAACTTAAACCCCTCTGTCCAACCAGTTAGGATCAGGGCCAGGAGGGTTCCATTCGCCTTCAAAAAGAAAATTGAGGATGAACTGGAACGCCTCGTGAAATTAGGAGTTTTAGAACCTACTGAAGGGGGAAGCTGGGAAACTCCTATTGTGACCCCCATTAAAGCTAATGGTCAAATTCGACTCTGCGCCGACTACAAGGCCACCTTAAACCTAGCTTTAAGCGCCCACACTTACCCGGTCCCGGTGGTGAGAGACGTCCTCGCTTCCATCCGCTCGGGCGCCATCTTCGCTAAACTGGATCTCATGTAGGCGTACTTGCAATTGCCTGTAACCAAAGAAACCGCGGACGCGCAGACGATCGTCACGCACCGTGGGGCTTTCAAAGTCAATAGGCTACAATTTGGCATTTCGGCTGCCCCGGGAATATTTCAGAGCATAATGGAGAAAACACTAAAAGGGATTCCCGGGGTCTGCCCCTACTTCGATGACATACTCATCGTCAGAGAGACAGAATCCAATCTGGCAGACAGACTGTCAGCCGTCCTAGACCGGTTCAGAACAGCCGGTCTCAAATTAAAAAAGGAGAAATGCTCTATCGGGGTTCCTTCCACGGAATTCCTGGGGTACAAAATTGATGCCCGGGGAATCCACCCCACAAACGGAAAGCTGGAAGCCATCAAAGCAGCCCCCAGCCCCAAGAATAAGCAAGAACTCCAGGCTTTCTTAGGGTTACTAAATTTTTATCACACATTTTTGCCGCACAAGGCAACAATTGTGGAGCCTTTGCTTAGGCTATTAGATAAAGGAACGCCATGGTCCTGGACCAGATCACACGAATCCAGTCTCCAGAACCTGAAAGACCTCATTTGCAATAGCTCCGCTGTCACTCTATTCAAAGAGGACGTTCCCGTCTGCATTGCTTGCGATGCATCCCCATACGGGATAGGGGCCGTACTGAGCCACCTTGACAGAGACGGGACGCAAAGACCGATAGCCTTCTACTCGAGAACACTATCCAAGGCAGAAAGGATTTATTTATTTATTTATTTATTTATTTGTATTTGTATACCGCCCTTCTCCCGAAGGACTCAGGGCGGTGAACAGGGCAACAAATAAAAATACAAAAATACAAATATTAAAAAAGATTAAACAAATGCCCAGAAACTAACAACAATAAGTTAAAATACATTAAAACTATATTAAAAATCCCAACCCATCACCCATCAGGCCAGGCTGGCTTGTTCAAACAGGTAGGTCTTCAGATCACGTCGGAAGGAGCGAAGGTCGGGAGCCATCCGGAGCTCAACCGGCAGATGATTCCACAAATCCGGAGCGCCCACAGAGAAGGACCTCCCCCTGGGGGCCACCAGACAACACTCTCTGACTGGTGGCACCCTGAGGAGGCCCTCTCTGTGGGAACGCACAAATTGACAGGGAAGCACTAGCTATTGTCGCCGGAGTGAAGAAATTTCACGATTACCTGTACAGCAGACCCTTTACCATTTTTACCGATCATAAACCTCTGTTAGGCATTTTTATGTGGAACAAAACAACCCCACAAATACTGTCCCCAAGAATTTTACGGTGGTCTACCTTTCTGGCAGCATACTCTTACAAGTTGGTACACAAGCCGGGGAGGGATCTGGGACACGCGGACGGACTTAGCAGGCTCCCTATACAAAAGTCAGACCCTCACCCGGCTCCGGCCAGACACATACTAGCCATCTCGGAACTGCCTGAGTGCCCACTTTCGGCCAAGGATATAGCGTCCAACACGGCCAAGGACAAACACCTTAGCAGAGTCCTGCGCTGGGTCACTGCGGGTTGGCCGGCGAAATGCCCTGACCCTGAATTCCGCTCCTTCTTCACTAAACAGCAGGAACTAACTTCCCACTTAGGCTGCCTTCTATAGGGAAACAGAGTGGTTATCCCAGAGAAAAATAGGCTCCAAACGCTTCACACACTGCACGAGGGACACCCCGGGGTGGTAAAGATGAAGTCCCTTGCTAGAAGTTATGTGTGGTGGCCCGGGATTGACAGCAGCATCAAGAGCCATGTGGGGGGATGCTACCCTTGCCAATTAGCCAGGTCAGACCCACCCCACACCTGTCCACAGATGGGAGACCACTAAAAACCCATGGTCCCGGATTCACCTAGATTTTGCCGGACCCCTACGGGGACAAAGTTTTCTGATAATCGTAGACAGTTTTTCAAAATGGCTCGAGGTCATTCCGGTCAACAAAACCACCACAACCGCCACCATTCAAGCCCTCAGAAGGGTTTTAGCCACCCACGGCCTCCCTGATGTCCTTGTCTCCGATAACGGCCCACAGTTCACCTCTCGTGAATTTCAGATGTTCACCATGAGGAACTCTATTAGACATGTCACGTTGGCTCCGTTTCACCCATTGTCGAATGGCATGGCAGAGATTATGGTGAGGTCCACAAAAGAAGCATTAAAAAAGTTCATTAAAGGAGACTGGCACCGGCGCCTAAGCCAGTTCCTCCTGGCCCAACACTCTACCCCCTGCACAACCATGGGCAAATCTCCGGCAGAACTGCGATGGGGCAGGAGGCTAATTACCAGAGTCGACAGACTGCACCCCGACAGGGCAAACTACGACCCAGATCAGCCCCCCCCCCATGATCCTTCAAACCAGAACAAGCTGTCTGGGCAAAGGATTATACAAACGGGCAACAATGGATTCAAGGGGTAGTGCTACACCAGACCGGACCCCTATCATACTGGGTCGACGCAGGTCCCCACGGGCAACTGCGGCGGCACATAGACCAATTAAGAGCATGAAGCCCCCAAAATAACTCCCAGTCACCCACGGAGGGACTAGACCTTCCACCAACAAACAACACAGCACCAGCCGATCCAGCTCCACCCATTGATACTGGCATGCCACAACCACAACAAGGGGAAAGGGGGCCTAACAACGAAGCACCCCCACACCGTTCCAGCCGTTCCAGGAGAGCACCCGCTTACCTGCAAGACTACGAGTGGGCAGGAAGCAATCAACCGCAGGGGGGAGGAACTAATCCGGGTGAAGGGTAAGGGGTGTATTATATGTAAGATATGTTAATGTTAAGCAATTGTACATTCGTGAGGTAAACACCATGACAGCGGAACACGCGGGAGTTTGACAGCTGTCAAACCCACCACAAGCGAAGGCGCAGGCGCAGCCAGATGACAGCTCTCCGCTGTCAACACAACACCACTACACGTATGCGCGCCAGCCACGCGGTCGAAGGAGCTGTCAACTCAGCTGACAGCGGATTGGTCCCGGAATACCGGCGGGAGCAGAACGGCCGCAGATTGGCTCAGCTGGCCGGCAGCCGGCTATAAAACGAACAAAGTATAACACCAAGCGTCCGATTCTGAATAAACCTATTGAAGTTGAACCAGCTGTCTCTGAGTGATCTGTCAGCCACTTCATTTATGATGAAAAATTGAGAAAATTAATGGAGGACACATGCCTGACAATCTGCTCCTGCTGTTTTCTTCACAGCCTGGGGAGAAATGGCCCAAACAAAAGGTAGTTATCCTATGCATAAAAATGATTGAGTGTGGTGGAAATATAATAAGGGAAATTCCATGCAGGATCTTTACCCTGCTACAGAAGTGACTGTGTAATTATGTGAGCGCATGTTATCATCTTTGTTCAGCTGCTGAACTATTTTTTCTGGCTCACCTGCAGTAGCTGGAATCTCACAAAGGCATACTGTCCATTTGAAACCCAAAAGCTGAGGAAAGCTTTTGAGTGGGCCACTTTGCCATTGGAAACAACTTTGATTAGAGGGCTGGAGACTAATACATGAAGAACAGTTGCAAGAATTGGGTATATCTAATCTAGTGAAAAGAAGAACTAGGGGTGATATGATAGCAGTGTTCCAATATTTGAGGGGCTGCCACAAAGAAAAGGGAGGCAAGCTATTCTCCAAAGCATCAGAAAACAAGACAAGAAACAATGTATGGAAACTAATCAAGGCGAGAAGCAGCCTAGAACTAAGGAGAAATTTCCTAACAGTGAGAACAATTAACTAGTGTAACAGCTCATAGAAGTTGTGAGTGCTCCATCACTGGAGGGTTTTTATCAAGAGACTGGACACCATTTCTCTGGAATAGAATAGGGTTTCCTGCCTGAACAGGGAATTGGACTAGAAGACCTCCAAGGTCCCTTCCAACTCTGTTATTCTGTTATATTCTGTCTCACTCTTCCTCCCAGTTCCTGGCTTTGTATCAGCCTATCCCAACCTTTTCTAAAGTTTCTCTCACTTTATTATGATGACAAGTTGCCATCCTTTTGACAGATTCTATTAATGAAATAGAGGTATAATCTCTTGCAGCTGTAATAACTGCTCTCATAACTGCTCTCTTTTTTCTTTGGCAATCACCAGGCATGTTTATACAATGTGAGCTAAATACACATTTGGGCATCATGCTGTCTTTTGATCAGTTGGAGTAAGCAATGATTTATAGTGTTTCAATATATTGAGGTAGGGAGCAGAGAGGATGACGATGGATAAACTTGAAACTTCTTTGGAAGCACTGGGAACAGAATGAAATGACATGATGATAGTGTGGAAATCTCTGGAGAGTTAGAGGGAAAAAAATCAGTTGAAAAATTTAGAAAAGGTAACAAGAAAAAAAAATAAGAGAACATTTCAATAGAGAAGACTCAAGAAAAGGAAGTATGAAATAAAAAGAAAGATACACTGGTGAGGGTTCTTAAAGATAAGCAACCCTTCTGTGGTTGTGGGCATATCTCAGATGTTGAGAATATTTTGGGAGATACACTCACAATATAGTTGCCAGTGGGGTTTGGGCTGTCAGAAAGTCCCCATTTACCAGACAGGCAAACTAGTAAAGGAACAATCCTTGCCAAGTCCTTCTAAGGGTGTTCCTTATTAAACCAAATACTAAATAACGGTTGTCAGAAAAACAAACTAGTAAAGGAACAGTCTTGCCAAATGCAAATGGTGCACTAGGATGTCTCCTATTGGTCAACTTACTTTGCCAATTTTTTAAGACAGATGAGGTCACTTCCACAGGATTAGGCTGTGGTCATTCATAATTTACTTTTTAATGCAAATTAAATTGGATTTAATCAAAATTTTTAAAAGTAGAGCAAATGTGAACGCATGCTCAAAGTTACCACTTAGAGGCACAAATGACCAAGCTCAAATTATCCTACATAAGCACATGTTGTGAAAACCTAGCTCTCTGGCGAAGGCTCTAATGCTGGAAAAGGTGGAAGAAAAGAGAAAAAGCAGATTCAAATACAGTGTCAATTAGTACACATTTGGGAAACATTAAAAAACAGATTAGGAATTGATCGCTGTGGAGAAAATCTATGCGATAGCTATGAGTCGATAATGAATTTATTGCACATAATTTAATGCAAACTTAAACATTAAATTAAGCTACAGCAAATTTCTAAAAATGCTTGTGGAGATACATAGGGATTCATAGAATTATAGTATGTAAGAATCAGAAGGGACCTTGGAATTCACAGAATCTAATACTCTGCCATAGCAACAATCTACTACTACAGCATTCCTGAAAAATAGACATCCAGCCTCTGTTTAAACACCTCCAGTGCAGGAGAATCAACCACATGGTAAAGCAGCAGTCTATTTACTTCTGAATAGCTTAGGAATTTGTTCTGATTTCCAACTGAAATCAGCTTTTCTATTATGTAAGTTATTGTTCATAGTTCCACTTTTTGGAACAACTGTGAACAATTCCACCCTTTTTTATGAAATGGCAACCCTTCAGATACTTGAAGACAGTCTCCCTGCAGTCTTCTCTTCTTTAGACTAAATCTTCCCAACTCCTTCAACAACTCTTCATGTCTTTCTCATATCAGGCACCTTATTATTTTAATGGGTGTCCTTTGTTTTCCTTAGGACATGCTTTTCTTTCTCAATGTCTTTTCTAAGAAGCAATGCAAGAACTGCACGTGGTCTGGCCAATACAGAGTAGAAATGAAGGCGTCTTCTCTATCTTTCTGTTGTAATTTTATTTATTGCATCTGCAACACTCTGTTAGCTCATGTTCAGCTGGTGATCCAACAAGATGGCCAGATCTTTTCATGTGTATTGTTGGCTGGTGTGACTCTAACTCTTCACAGATTTTTGCTATCCAATGGACAATGGATATGATTGTCCCTGTTGAAATTTCTCTTGGTTTCTTCTCATTATTCCATTGAGAATCATTGTCCTCAGATAGTCATGTTTGTGGTAGCTGCTTTCCATATAGGAGCCCAAAATCGTAAATCTGGGTATCTTTGTGTGAGAACTCTGCAATCTATTATGAAAAGAGCTCTCCTTGGCGTGATAGGTCATTTATGTAATGTTCCTCCATTTTTCCATCCCTGTTCTCTTCTTATTGATTTCTTATATCTTCTTATGGATTTCTCGATAGTGTTGCCACTTTTCAAATATTATTTATTTATAATCCATATTTTTAATGATAATTATATTTTTAATGATGAATTGGAGGAGTGCATAGATTTACTTCTAGCTGCTTCATCTTATGCACTAAGAGGATGAATAGCATTTAAACATATATAATTCTTTCTTACATTTAGAGAAGAAATCATGACACATCCACTGCAGGTCACCAAAGAGTTCTATCAATCTCTATTTGCTCAAGTGGAAAAAGAACTAAAAGAAAAAAGGAAAGAAAAAAGCTACCTTCTGTTTTATCTTTCCTGTCAAATTCCCTTGACAAGCTCCTGTTTGCTCTCCCAAGTCACTCACCCATTGAGCTACTTAGGGAAATGAAGATAATGCCAGAGACTATTGCTTTGCAGGTAACTTTGAGTTACTGATTAACCTCTAGCTGCTTACACTTGAAATAATCATTAAAGAGAGAAACCTGTTCAGCAAACAGTATATTAAAATTATTTCTTGTGGCTGTCATTCTGCATCAGTCCTTGCAGATTTAAACTGATGTGTGTCTTTTACACTTGGAGACTCTGATATTAACATGCATCTCCCCAAATGCAGGCTTTGTTTACACAGCCAAGCCTATTAAATCAAAAGGCCTATTGTTTTCTGTAAATCAGTGGTGGTCCCTGTAATAAGGTAATTATAATGCCAACAAGTTATTATTAGGGGAAATTTGGACTGTATAGATAGCTGATCTGTATAGGAGCCTGGAACCAACTCTTAGATATGTACACATAGACTTCCTCAACCTGACATTTGTAGGATGCATTATGCAATGTCACGTGGTCGCACAGAGAGACAGACACTGAGCTGGGTACACTGAACTTCTTCATTGAGATCAGGAATGAAGCTGGGGCAAAGGGGTTACCTGGCATCTCTTTATACCTGCCCAGGTGAATCACAACCAATAGATTCAAACCTGGGCTTCCCACCAGTGCAGGTGGCCAATAGATTTAAACCCTGGCTTCCCGCCAGAGCTGACTATGCCCCGGGGCTGTCAGGCTTGCTCCATTCAGGCTTTCCCGCCAAAAGCGGTTATAGCCTGGAGCTGTCCAGCCCCCTGCTGTGCTGACATCCTGTGTATGCTTAAGACGCATACACTACGCATTATACTGCAATTCCCTGCATTCCATGCTACCTGACTAGGAATTCTGGGTTTTGCAAGCTTAATATAATAATCTGGTGAGTATTACGAGGCAGAGGCTGCTTTATAAGATTGCTACCCAAATTTCATGTTGCTGTTATAAAGGAATGCAGACATTTCACACCTTATTAACCTAAAAGAAATGGAGTTTCCGGGTGAATAATCAGTGTATTTTAGAAGCAGCAACACAAAAAATGTTGTTTTCAGTTGCTTGCTTATTTTTATAAGTGAAATTTCTTTCAAGTCAATTAGCATTGTGAAAACTGTTTATGTGTTTTAAACAATGCAAAAACTAAATTATTGCCACTAGTTATTGTATAATTTCATTTCTTTGCTTTTCTTTGAAGGCCTTCTCTGATAAAAGATATATACTTTTAACATACATACCAATTTTCTTGAAACCAATTACCTTAATTAAAATTTCTGGGTTCTACTAAATGTATAATAGCCTGAATAAAGTGCAATTTAGCTGTATAATAGGTGTACAGTAATTAATAAACAACAAATCTAGGATAAAATGCCAGTGACAAAACAATTTAAATCATATTATTTAATAGGAAAGTATATTTTATCTTTATTTTTCCTGAAATGCTATTGAACATGCTTAATAAAAGAAGAAAAATGCTTTAAATGTTTTAAAACTCACACATACTCCCATAGCATTGACTTAGGCTCAAGTCCTTGTCAACTTTCATAACTTGGTTATGTGAATAAAACATAAAAATAACAAAGGAATTATATGCTATCTTGCTGCAGGTTCTACATAATATGGCTTGGGGGGCAGGTTATTTAAAGGACTGCCTCTCCCCCATTACATCACCTGGCTCACCAGAATGGGAAGGCAGGGTATGTTGCGCCTCCCATCTTTCAGGGATATACATCTGGTGGGACTGTCAAAAAGGGCCTTCTTGGTGGGGACCCCTTCCCTATAGAATATCATCTCCCAGAGGTACTCCACCTTGTTGCTTTTCTAAAAGAACCTGAAGTTTTTTCAGTGGGCCTGAGGATCCTGAACTGAGATGGAATTGATCAGGTGATTGATCTGATTGTGTTGCTGCAGCCATGAGAATATATGTATTGTGATTTTTATGTTGTGATTTATAATGTTGTAAACTGCCCAGAGTCACTTGTGTGTGATTGGGCAGCCATATAAATTTGTTTAATAAATAAAGTATCTATTGCTTTTAATAATATTTAAAGTATTTATGTATGAAAGGAGGAGGAAAGTCATGTTGAGGTTCTGTATGAAAAAAGGGATATAAATCAAATAAATAAATAAATCAAATCATGACTACTGTAGTACTTTCTGCAGTTGCCAAGATCACAGGTATTATGCCGACTAAATATTGGCTTTTATTTCATTTTATTTTTTCAATTTAATCAGAATAGAGCTGGAAGGGACCTTGGAACTCTTCTAGTCAAACCCCCTGCTCAAGCAGGAAACCCTATACTATTTCAGACAGGTGGCTGTCCAATCTTTTCTTAAGAACCTCCAGTGATGAACCACCTACAACTTCTGAAGGCAAGCTGTTCCACTGGTTAATTGTTCTCACTGTTAGGAAGTTTCTCCTTAATTCCAGGTTGCTTCTCTCCTTGATTAGTTTCCATACATTGTTTCTTGTCTTGCCTTCTGGAAAATAAGTTGACCCCCTCCTCTTTATGGCAACCTCTGTAATACTGGAATACTGCTATCATGTCCCCCCAATCCTTCTTTTCTTTAGACTAGCCATACCCAATTCCTGCGACTGTTCTTCATATGTTTTTGTCTCCAGGTCTTTAATCATCTTTGTTGCTCTTCTTTTCACTTTTTCCAGAGTCTCAACTTCTTTTTTGTAGTGCGATGACTAAAACTGGATGCAGTATTCCAGATGTGGTCTTACTAAGGCTTTATAAAGTGGTACTAATACTTCACGTGATTTTGATTCTATGCCTCTGTTTATACAACCAAGGATTGTATTGGCTTTGTTTGGCTGCTGCCCCCACTGCTGGTTCATATTTAAGTGATCGTCCACTAGGACTCCAAGGTCCCCCTCACAGTTAGTGTTTTTGAGCCAGGTTTTACCTAATCTGTACTTGTACCTTTGGGTTTTTTTGCCTAGGTGTAAAACCTTGCTTTTCTCCACATTAAATTTCATGTTATTAGTTAGAGTCCATTGTTCAAGTCTGTCAAGTTCTTTTTGGATCCTGAGCTTGTCTTCTGGGGTGTTGGCTGTTCCTGTCATCTTAGTGTCATCTGCAAATTGATGAGTTCCCCTTCTGTTCCTTCATCTAAGCCATTTATGAAGATATTGAAGAGTACTTGGCCTAAGACAAAACCTTTTGTTACCCTACTGCTTACATCCCTCCAAGTAAAGTCATATATAAGGACAAGGGAGGTGGTGGTTAAGAAGTGTGAAATATAAACAAACAAACATGTATTATAGGATAATCAGAACTGTTTATAGTAATCATTGCTTCATAATATAAGACATTTAAAAGTACATTTAGTTCTCTTTCAGCTTCCAACTCAGGGAGATTATGTTGTTTTTTACTTTACTTTTTTTCTCCAGTAGCCAGAATATTCCAGTATGGCAGTGCAATAGATAAAGTATGCATATAAAAGTTTTGTACCAATTAAATTGAGGAAGGATTGAATTCCTAAGAATTTTGGCAAAAGCTACCATCCAGATGGGAATTTAAACATCCTGAGAATCTAAACACATGATGGCAATGTACTTTATAAGGCAATTTATTTTCAACTGCTGCAGTAAATTTGGATGCTTTTAATTTGTTTATGAGCAAGTAAGAGGAGATTGAGTGGCATCTGAAATTTTATTTTATCTCAATGTAGGCCAGTTTTCTATGCATAAGGTTGCAGTCTGACTACAAGAAACTTGAAATAAATCATATTTAAGTCAAAATAAACAAGTTAGGAAAAAATTCCATACAGAAAACACTAGATAACAATTTAATAATAAATAAAACTTTACAACAAACAACAGTAAAATTAGAATCAAGTCTAAAATAAGAATTATAAATGCAGCAAATTCTGTTAATATATAGCTTATTTTAGATTATTAGTCAATATTTCCAGTATATCTGAACTTCAGAACATCACGCCTTCATCATTCTAATCTAATTTCTGAGCTTTTGGACCAGCTGAATAAATATATTTGATCTTACATCCTTTACAAAGACAGGAATCTCGAACTACCACAGTTGTCATCAAATAGTTCCTAAGCAAAAATAATCTGTAAAACAGCCAAATCTACTGTTTGATTTGGACTATAATTCACAAACTGATTTATAGACCAAATGGTAGGATATTAGTCTATTCTGTCCCCTTGCCTTCTTCTGTTCTAATTTTTTTCTTCTCCATCTATAAATAGGAGAAGAAGGAGAAAAATATCCATAGAATATGTCTAGGTGGCTAGCAAAGAAGATTTTCGTTGAGACCCTTTTTAAAGGGTTGTAATAGACTGCAATGGGGAATTTTCTAGAATCATCTGAGAGTAATCACGGAATACTTGGTGAATTCTATGAAAAGCATTTGACTTTGTTACAGTGACAGCCCAAAAATAAGTAAATGTGTGCAAATAAGTACAGATAAATAACAAAACAAAATAATTTAAGCAGATAGTAATAAACATGATTAAATCTTCTGCTTTGTGGGAAAAGAAGAAAACCTTCAGACTTTCATCCCAAGGACCAAAAACTGGATCTTTTTATTAATTCAATATTGAGCAGACATACTGTAGCCAGATGTAACTGGTAAGGTCAGAAACTTCTTACTGAAGGTATGTAACAAAGGTCAATTTGTCCTTACTAATGTTACAAGCAAAAGGATCAAAATTATACAGTGCACAAGAACAGAGTGATCCTCAACACTTGTCACTTGATAAGGGCAAACATTCAAAATCATCTCTACCAATTACTTTCAACAAAGGCATTCAAATACTTTAACAAATAGGTCACTCAAAGGCCTACAAAGAGGGTAACTTGGTTCATTAGTGCCTAAATTCCATGAAAAGGTAATCAGAATCTATCCAATTCAAGTAAAATGCCAGCCAGTTAAATCTGGGCAGACTACCAACATGCCATTTGTCATGAAACTCCATTCCAATCTAGATAAATTCATAAGTGTATCTAACTAATGATGATAACAAGGGGTCCTTGGTGCTTTCTGAGCTTACTTGTTTTCTTGCAGACATTTCATTACCCAAACTAGGTAACATCATCAGTGCTAGTAAGGAGTGCTGTTTGCTATCGATTTATATTCCGATGTCTTGCCTCTCTCTCTCTGTGTGTGTGTGGGTGGGTGGGGGGCTTAGGGATTCTTTGATTTGGCTGTTTACTAATGGCTCTGTGGCAGTTTCTTGGTTGGGGTATTGCTTACTTGATTGTTGGTCTAAGTCAGGGGTCAGCAACCTGAAACAGTGAAAGAGCCACTCGGAACCGGTTCCCTCACAAAAGGAAAAACTGGGAACCGCAAAATATTGTGCACATGCGCGCATGCGCAGAACAGGGTTCGACTGAAGAGTGGAGCCAAGGCGAGATATGCACCTACCCTGCATATTTGAATTGATTGGTTGAACTTTTTTAGTCCCACTTTTTTTTTTGGACTGCACATGGCAGAGGACTGGGAGCCGCAGGAGACGGCTGAAAGAGCCGCATGCGGCTCCGGAGCCACGGGTTGCAGACCTGTGGTCTAAGTTGACCTTGGAGTTAATCTATGCTGATCTGAGTGCTGATTACTGGTGGAGAGATGCTGGAGACTTTTTCTCTTGGGGCTGGTTGATTATCTCTTTTGCATAATCTATAGATGTTGTTAATGTCTGTGTGTCTATTGATGGCTAATTTGTCAGAGTGCCAGGCTTCTAGAAATTCCCTGGCATTTTTGGATTTGGCCTGGTCTAGGATGGTCACATTTCCCCAATTGAAACTAAGGTGAAATCTGTCTATATATTGTGCAATTAAAGAATTTTCGTCATGCCTTTTGACTGCCAGTTGGTGTTCATGGATGTGTTCTGCCAGTCTTCTGCCTGTTTATGCTACGTAGTGGTTGTTGCAGTTCTTACATTGTATGTTGTAAATGACTCCTGTTTTTCCTTCTGGGGTTGCTGGGAATTTTGGTTTACTTAGGATGTTTTGAAGGGCTTTAGTTGGCTTATGTCCTACACTGATTTCGTGTGGTTGTAGTAGTCTATTTGCAGTTTCTGAAATATTCTTGATGTATGGCAGTGTAATTCTTTTTAGGGTTTATGTTGGTTGTGCTATATTGGGTTGAGTAGTCAGTGACTTTTTGATGAAGTTATGTGGGTATCCATTTTGTTGGAATGTGTTGTATAGATAATGTCAACTCTACAAATGAATTTGGCTGAAGCCACTTTCCCTTCATTTTTGGTTGCCACAGAATTGGGAGTGGGGATGAGTGCTTTTTAGCTTTGTCAAAACAATAACAACAGAACCTTGGTGGAGCAGTGGGCTAATGCCTCCTTAAGTAACACCAGCTGCCTGCAATTAGTGCAGGTTCGCATCCCACCAGACTCAAGGTTGACTCAGCCTTCCATCCTTCTGAGGTAGGTAAAATGAGGACCCAGATTGTTGGGGGCAATAAGCTGACTTTGTAATAATACCGCTTGGCAGGGACCGAAAGCCCTAATATGCAGGCATATACATAGAATGAAGGCTATTGCTAAGCACATTGGTTTGTGCTTAAATTGTAAGCTGCCCTGAGTCTTCGGAGAAGGGTGGGATATAAATAGGATTAAAATAAATAAATAAATAAATAAATAAATAAATAAATAAATAAATAAATAAATAAATAAAT
>JAKJMR010017620.1:431949-463099 GCA_024449315.1 Daboia siamensis
AATAAATAAATAAATAAATAAATAAATAAATAAATAAATAAATAAATGTTCTGTGGGAACCAAGGTCACTGCTGGTTGCATTTTGGCAGGCTAAAGCTTCTTAGAAAGCCCCCGCAAGTAGTTAATTGGGGATTATGACTTATGACGTATTACTGGGGTGGGAAGTTCAACTTTGTAACATTGTAACTTTTGGGGGGAACTTCAGTCTTGGGTTCACTTTTGATTTTGGCAATGCTATGTAACCAAATAAATACGTTCTTTAAGGAAAATTTTGCCTTGGAGTTCTTTTTACTGATCTCATCTATCAGAACCATGACATTAACCCAAGACTAAAATTTATTTTAAAACTTGGGGTCCTGAGTCCCGGTTGCCTACCCAGAACATGGGAGGACGACAAAGACTCAGGGAAGACACCAAGATGGAAAAGAAGGGAGAATTGGCTACGAGCCTCTGTGCTATGGCAGCAGACGGAACACAGGCTGCCGCCCAAGTGTAAAGTGCAGGTTCAGCAGCCAGAGCAAGACTGAAAGCCCAAGAGGCCGAGCTGGAGTTGTTGGTGCAGCAAGAGGGAGCCTTAGCAATTGGGGGGAACTTGGCATTCGGAGACAGCTTAGCCATGGAAGAGCACCATGAAAGCTGCAGAATCTGAGTTCCTACTGATCTGATCCCACAGGTCTTGCTCGCTGGAACAAAGGAAGGCTTGGGATGAATCAGGGGAATGGAAATACTTGACTGCCATCCATAGCCATTCCGTTGAATGCTTAAGAGAGAACTTTGAGGGTCTGGAGATGGGAGAAGGGGAGCCGATCACCCATCAGATGCTCTCCAATGAGTGAGAGGACAAACATCCCCATGACTGTCCACTGCCACAGCAAATTCCTAGTCCCATAGCAGTAGCTTGGCTGCCTCCCTGCTGCCCTAACTTTGAGCCTGGTGCATTGGCAGAGTCCTGACTGTCATCAATGTCACCTGCATGATGAGCAATCATAAGAACTATGGGATTTTAACCTATTTATATGCGAACTGAGAACCAGATTTGAGGATGAGTCCCAAGCTCTGCAGGCTGAAAAAGACATCCATGAATTGAAGCAGATGGGCTGATCAGTGAAAAAGTACATGAGAGAGTTACGAAGGGTGGCTGGCTGGATCAGGCAGTGGCCTGAACGGTCACTGGTTCACCATTTTAAGGCCGAGCTGGATTATGATTTGTTCCAAGCCTGCACCTACAGAGGAATCCCTAACCAGCTGCACAAATGGTACTATCTAGTGATAAACTTAGACATCAAGCTGATAAACTTAGACATCAAGCTGAACCACTACCAGAAACCTTCTGCGCCAGGATCCAGACCAAAACAGGACCAAGTGAGATGTCAGGTTCATCAATGGCCCTTGCCTGCCATGACCACTGGAGCCCCTAGAGCACCTGAAGGACCTCCGATCAAGTGCTTCAGATGCGTCAACTAGGGCACTGGGCAGCTGACTGTCCAGTCCCTTTTCTTCCTCACATTCTGCTTCTGCAAAACCTAAAAGTGGATCTCGATCAATATGTGAAAAATCAAATTGGGCCAACCAAGAGCAAGCCATGCAGGTAACTTGTCCCCCCCCCAAGGGAAACCTGAGACCCCAACTGAGAGTTTGCCTCCACCTGCTCCTTGGGACATGGAGAAGGAGAAGATGAACCGATGGTGAGTCAGCCTATCCTACCTTTTGCCTTCTCTGTGAAGCTCTTGGTCACTAAGACAGGAGCGCAAATGGATTTACATGTAAATGTAGAAAATAAGTCCATTGTGGGAACCGAGGAGATAATATCAGTCCGTCTCCAATTCTTCACACCTTTCTCTGGAAGCGTAGACAAAATCCAGGCATTGAGGTTACATTCCTATCTCCTCCTTTGTTCTATCTCCTCCTTTGTTCTTAATTGACAGTTTAAAAGATAGAGTTCAGAGAGAGAGATAATGCAGGAAACAGGATACAGATCCAATAAACAATGTAAGGGATTACATTATAGCGAGGGGAGGAAGTGAAAGCAATGCCCTGCAGGTACATCCCCCGTCCCCCTTGGAAGCATGGCAAAACCCAGTAGAGTTGGAATGAAATAGAAATGAAATAGGAATGGGTTTTGACATCCTGTCCCCCTTAAAAATAGGAGAGATCCATCTGTAGAGAAAACAAAACAGGTATAGAGGTTAGTCCGGTTTGTTGGGATATTCTGTATGAAACTTCTTTAACAGTTTGGGTGCTCTGACATGACATTTGAGGACCCACTCGTTTTGTGAGGAGGGAAGGTATTTCCAGGCTACTAGGTATTGAGTTGCCCCATGATACTTCCTAGAATCTAAGATTCTTTTATCCCCCTTCAACCATGATTGGAGGTGGTGGTGGTGGGAGATTTGGTCTTAAGGGCGACTGTTGTTCTCTTTTCAGCAAGCTGCAATGAAAAATTGGGTATACTTGCTTGAGGGTTTTGGGTAGTTCTAATTCTACTGATATTGGGTTTATGATTCCTTTGATTGAGAAAAGTCCTATGTATTTTGGACCAAGTTTTTTACAGGGCTGTAGGGATTTTTGATATTTTGTAGACCAATATACCATTTCCCCTACAATGAATGGTTTAGGTTCGACTCTCCTTTTATCCACTTGTGCTTTGTATGCTTGTCTAGCTTTGTCCAGGGCTTTCCTAACTACTGGCCAGGTGTTTTGTAATTGTGCTATCCATTCTTTCAGTGATGGGATTTCTGGCATAGGGTTGGGGTTAGTTCTGGCATAGGGTTGGGGTTAGTTCTGGCATAGGGTTGAAACTTTGACCAGTGGCTACCTGGAAGGGAGTGTATCCTGTGCTAGAGTGGACTGCATTATTGTAGGCAACTTCTGCAAAAGGGAGTAGGTCTGTCCAGTTCGTTTGCTGGAAATTAATAAAGCATCTTAAGTATTGTTCAAGTACTGAGTTGGACTGTTCAGTTTGGTCGTTACATTGAGGATGATGACTAGATGAAAGTCCCTGAATGGTTCCTAAGAGGATAAAAACTCTTTCCAGAATTCTGATGTAAATTGCACTTCCCTATCTGATATGATACGTTGGAGTGCCCCATGCAGTCTGTAAATGTGCTGCACGAATAGTTTCGCTAAAATTTTTGCGGTGGGCATCTTTTGGCGAGAGATAAAATGCACTTGTTTTGAGAACAGGTCCGTAACCGCCCAGATGACAGTGTTTCTGTTGTTTTCTGGTAATTCCACTGTAAAATCCATGGAGCTGAAGAATTCACCACTGGTTGTAGCAGTCTGGATGATTTCCCTTGCAACCTCTTGGCAGCTGCACAAGGTGGGCAGCTGGCCATGTAGCTTTCTATGTCCTTTTTCATGGATGGCCACCAAAATTGCCTTTTAATTAAATGTAAAGTTTTTACAAGTCCAAAATGCCCTGCTGATTTTGTATCATGGCACAGCTGCATGAAATTGACAGTCTGGGTGCCTGGTATGTATAACTTCTCCCCAATCCATGGCAGCCCATCCTTGATCGTGCACACGTGTCTATTTTTCTAGAACCATTCATCTGTTTCTAAAGTCTTCTGGAATTTGATTCAGGTTTGGCTATTCAGCTGCGGCTTTATTTTGGCTTGGGCCCTGGTGGTTACTGGCGCTGCCAGTTGTGGTTTAGGCATGAGTGGTTTAGAATCGGTGGCTCACATGCTGTTATATTAGGGCATGTGAGACAGGGCATCTGCTAGGAAGTTCTTTCCCCCTGGCAAGTGTTTGAGCATGAAACAGAATTGGTGAAAGTGCTGAGACCAGTGGGCTTGCTTGGGAGTGAGTTTTCTGAGTGTTTTTAATGCTTCCAAGTTTTTGTAGTCCATCCAGACCTGGAAGGGGATTTTATTCTCTTCAAGGAAATGATGCCGCATAAGTAATGACTACCTCACAGCATACACTTCCTTCCTCACAGCCCAGTGTTGTTCTGTCTCAGTGAGTTTCCTGGACGTATATGCACATGGTTGCAGTGCCCCATCATTGTTTTCCTGTAATAATACAGCCCCCACCACCTGTATTACGAAAGGTTTATCCAAGTCTGGGTGCCTCAGTACAGGTTCAGCAGAAAAAAGTCTCTTTAACCTCTCGAATGCTGCTTGGCATTCCATTGTCCATTTCAGTGGCTGGCTGGGTTTCACTGAGCCCCCCCCCCCCCTTAATTTTTAATAAGTTCATGAGGGGCAGGGCTATTTGGGCGAATGAAGGGATGAATTGGCAGTAGAAATTTTCAAAACCCAGGAAACTTTGTAATTGCTTTCTTGTGCAGGGTGGTGCCCATTCTAGTACTGCCCTGACCTTCTTGGGGTCCATTTTGATGCCCTGTGGGGATATGCGATACCCCAGATAGTCCATTCTTCCTTGGTGTAATTCACATTTCAATAACTTGACATATAGGTGGGCAGCTCAGTTTTTTTAAAACTGCTCTGACTAGATTGACATGCTCCTCTTTGGACTCAGTGAAGATAAGGATGTCATCTAAATAAACCAGGACCCCCTTAAATAGGTGGTCCCTTAGCACTTCATTGATTAATTGCATAAATATTACGGGGGGGCCTTGTAGTCCAAATGGCAAAACTTTGAATTAGTAGCATCCCATTGGACAATTAAATGTGGTCTTCCATTCGTCCCCTTCCTTGATCCTAACATGGTAGTACGCTTCTCTTAGGTTTAGTTTGGTAAAAATCCTTCCTTTCAATAGGTGGGATAACATGTCCTTCATGAGTAGTAGGGGATACAGGTTATTTTCACTGATTGCATTCAGGGCATGGTAATCCACACACAAATGCAAAGTGCCATCCTTCTTCTCCCTAAATAGGTCCAGGGTAGCCACTTTGGGTTTGGTTGGTTTGATAAATCCCCTTTCTAGGTTTTTATTTATGAATCTTTCCATCTCCTCCATCTATTTAGGCTCATGGAATACAGTCTGGGCTTCGGGAATTTTGCCCCGGGTTTGATTTCTATAGCACAGTCCATGGATCGGTGAGGAGGGAGGTCATCCGACCATTCCTTGCTGAAGACTTCAGAATGGTCCTGGTAACCCTTCAGTATTTCTGGTAACCCTTTCTCTTCTTCCACTGATGCTTTCTCTGCTCCTAGAGTTGGTGGGGGCCTTTGGAGTGTTAAGTTTGCACGATCCCCCTCTGGGAAATTGAGCTCTGCCATCCTCCAATTTACCCAGGGGTTCCTTCTCTTTAGTCACTCCAACCCCAGGATCATTAGGCATTGAAGATAGGAGTGATAGGTCCACTTACCAGGGGTTCACCTTCTGAGTTGTCTGAGGTATCTGTCACCCCTGTGGTGAAGGCCAGAGTTCTCTGCCCATGTGTGGCAGACAGTGGGGACTCTACAGCCTCTGTTGCCCTCATGGAAGGCTCTCGTGGCTTGGCTGGGGACTTCCCCAACTTCCTGGCTGGTGATTGGTCTGGGTTGCATGGAAGGTGCGATGTCCCTGTCTCCTTCATTTAAAACAGCCTGTTGATTTCTTGGCCGTGGCTTTGGTGGTTTTGCTGGTTCACGCAACAGCTCAGGAGGCGAGCGGCCCCGCGGTCTTCCTCAGCAGTGTCTCTTCAGTAGATCAATTTCTGCTTCCTCCACTAGGACAAAGCATTTGTTGAGTCGGTGTGGGTCTCCTCTAGGCAGGCAAGCATCATACAGGTCGTAGTTTATCCCATCTTTGAAATGGCTAAGGAGGATGTCTTCTGGCCAGTTCAGCTTGTTGGCGATGGCCCGGAATTCTTGTGTGTATTCAGCTATTGGGTGCCTGCCCTGCCTCACCATTTTGATTCTCACAGGCTTTTTGGTCAGCCAGGGGATCCTTAAATCACCTTCTCAGAGAGGACATGAAGTGGTTGAAGTTGTGGAGCTCTGGGACATCAGAATCATGCAGGTTCACCATCCAGTCTGCAGCCGCCTGGTCCAGAACAGATTGCACGATACAGATCCGGGCTTTGTTGCTGGGGATGTCTCGTCCATACTCTTCCATGTAACTCAGGACTTGGGTTAGGAAGAACCCCAAGCGCTGCGGCTCCCCCCTGAATTTCACATCCTGCGGTGGGAATTTTTGGATGGACCAGTACCTTCGCCACCAACAGTATTGTCTCCCATCCTGATTGGCAGTTGCGGGCCAGGGGGAGTGGGGGCTGATGAAGCAGTGGCTGCTGCGTCAGCAGACGTCCCCAGGACTTCAGCATCCTATTCCCTCTCAGTGTCTCTCTGGCTGCAGTCCACACAGTTCAGGTTTCTCATCCCCAAGAACACCGAGGGTTTTCCACATCAAGTCAGTTAGCTTTCTCTAGGATCCAATTCAAGTCCAATTCAAGTGCTGTGTGTGATCTCCTTCCTCTTCACTAAGGTGAAGGGATTCCTCCATTTCTTACTTCCATCTGTGTTGGTGGCTGCCACGTCTCAGGGTCACCTTCCTTGATCTCTTGTCCAACTCATCTTTCTTCCCAATGCCGATTGACCACCGAGGTTTGTGGCTGTGCATATCTCCCACTTCTTCTGAGGAGTAGGACATCTTGGATCCCGACAGCTGGCAGGGTCCTGGCCGGAGGGAAGGCTCTCTGTGGTGGGTTCCTTTTTCCCTGCCTCGTTGTCTGACATATTAGTTGTTTGCAAAGTCCCCTGTAAGGGTCTTCCTTCCAGGTTGACTATTATTGCAGATCCTGTCTAATGTCAGGACCTACTTCAAGCCAATATCTTAAGAAAGCAGAACTCCTGGAAACAATTTCTTCCAAGCAGGAACTTTTATTAAGAATAGACAGGATAATAGACAGGATCTGAGATTTCCTGTGCAATGCAGCAGATTATAGTGTCCCCAAGCAGGACCCCACCCCATAGATCAATCCTCCCATGTGGGATAGCCATTCCCCAATTGTTAAGTCCATTGTGGAAACTGAGGAGATAATATCAGCCTGTCTCCAGCTCTTCACAACTTTCTCTGGGAGTGTAGACAAAATCCAAGCACTAAGGTTAGATTCCTATCTCCTCCTTTGTTCTATCTCCTTCTTTATTCTTAATTGACAGTTTAAAAGATAGAGTTCAGAGAGAGAGATAACGCAGGAAACAGGATACAGACCCAATAAACAAAGTAAGGGATTACATTATAGCGAGGGGCGGAAGTGAAAGCAATGCCTTTCATGTACATTCCCCCTCCCCCTTGGAAGTATGGCAAAACCCAGTAGAGTTGGAATGAAATAGAAATGAAATAAAATAGGAATGGGTTTTTACATCAAGAATAAATTGGAACACTTTCCAGTCCCATTTATTTTGCAAGTGTTTAGAAGGCTTAATGATCAAAATCACCACTCTGAAGTTTCACCAGATTAGGATTATTTTTCCCATTAACCCCATCCCAGCAAGTCCTTAAAATCCTTGAAAATGAAGAAGAAAATGTTGGCTTTAACCATTCAGGTGATGTCATTACATTACTAAACTTAGCTTCTGAAATCCTTGGAAGCCTGTTAAAAAACTTGGATACAAGAAAGTTTTCTGGTTTTCTATTCTTAGAGCACTCAACTCGATGTCAGTTATTGAAGTATCCTTCATCTCTCATGGTCTTCAGCCATATACATTGACAGGCACACTACTCCAAATTCAATTTTAAACATTATATGCTTCGCAATTTTCTCTCATATTGGATAGGAAAGCCTATATGTACTTGCTACTTATTTACTGTATATACTATTCTGGTATGCAGACCTATGAGCAGCATGTAACAAACCAAATATAGAAAAGGATTAAAAGCAGTGGTGGAATTCAAATATGTGAACAACCGGTTCTCTGTGTGGATGCCACTTCTGGAAGTCCATTCTGGGCCTGGGCAACAAAGAATTAGCTACTGGTTCTGCCGAACTGGTGTGAACTGGCTGAATCTCACCACTGATTAAAAGTAATAAGAAATAATAACAAAATTATTGGTAGCATTATATCCAGTTTACCTACACCTCAACAATAATATGATCTTTCATTTTGTCTTCAAATACTATCCAAAAGCTCTCCTAGCTCTCCAAAGGTTTAATAAAGAAGGAGTCATCTAAGAAAGCTTGATAATGGGATCCCTGTAGATGACAGTTCCTCATTGGGGTGGGGTGGGGATCTTTGGAAGCCTTCTCTTCCAGATCTCAATAGATGGATTAACCTAACCAGAGCTGTAGTGGTGAAGGTTTCTAAACTTTAATCCAGAGATGGTTTAAAGGTGAAAACTAACATTTTGATGAAATGGAATGGGACAACTCACCACAGCCAACTTGCTGCAGGCAACTCACCATGGTCAACTCAATGCAGGACAACTTGCTATGGCCAACTTGCTGTGGGACAACTTGCTGTGGGGCAATTTAACAATTCAATTTAATTATTTAAAATAAATTAAAAATTATTTTAAATTTTGTCAGTTGCATTTCATTTTGTCCCTGTTTTTGCACCATTTCTTTAATATTAATGTAACTCTTGTCCCGCGGCAAGTTGTCCCGCGGCAAGTTGGCCATGAGGAGTTAACCTACAGTGAGTTGGCTGTAGCAAGTTGGTCATGGTAAGCTGGCTGTGGCAAGTTGTCATAGACCCTTGATGAAATGGCACATGGAAGCTAACTGGCAGCCAATGCAGCTCTTGCAGTAGTGGCATTACATAAGTAGATTTAAGCACGTTCATAATATACTGAAAAAGCTGAAGCTTCCATATAATTCATTTTTGTTTATCTGTTTATTTATATTTCACATTTTTGAACCACCCATCTCCCTCAGAAAGGAATTCTGGCCAGTAAACAATAGAAAGTTAAAATATAAAAACCACATATAGCAGTGTATAAAATATAAAAACAGGTTTTTTTAAAAAAATAAAATTTTAAAAGGAGGCAAGCATAATTGAATGCTGTTAAAATGAGTTAAAAGGTGAAGGAAGAGCTCTCACAAAACACACAGAGTGAATTGCAAGAGAACAAGGAGATTAGTGACCCTGAGCAAACCCTCCTGTTTGAGGAATGGTTAAAATGACACATATATTATGCAACAACCTTCATTGGCTGGAGACTGAGTGCCTGAAGACCTTCAGATTATGTCTCTTTTTCAAGGTAAGCAAGATAGAGGCAGTGGAAATTCCAAGATGCTCTTTAATGTCTTAGAATAGGATAACAGAATATTGAAAGAGTTTCTCTCTTTATCCTCCTTATACCAAGGGTTAATCTGAGTTTCTTTCTCACATTTTCCACTTTTTCAGTATTGAGTTGGTGTTTTATTTGGCTTTAATGTTTCACTTCCAAAAGTCAGATCTACATTCTTTTCAGAGCAGATTACAAGTCAGCTCCATCACAGAAAACACAATCTCATCCACTGTTAAAGAGGGAATCAGTCAGAATTTGGATTCAGAGCTATTTCATTGTACAGATACTGTTCAAAATCATTACAATAACCCATCAGCCAATCTTTTGGCAGTGTTTTCCATAACAAGAGCCAAGCAAATGTAAAGAATGCTGCTGGATAGCTATCTGCCGGTGCAATAAAAACAGAGAAGTAGGGCTACTTTGGTACTTTAAACCACTATGATTTAAGATTTGAGCTTGGGATCTTCCTCGTGTTCTATTGCACACATTCTTTGCTTTTCTTCAGCATGTCTCTGCCATTTCATTTTCCACTTAGTATCACATCTCAGATTCTAAAAAAAGAAAAAAAAAAAGCAGATCAAATGTGTTCCCTCTACATGTTATCTAAGACATGCCAATGGTTGTCATTGGGGCCCTGAAATCATCAGCTGCCTCCACCGAAGGGCAAATTGTAGCAGAAAGGCCAGTACAACAACACCCCCAATTTGTACATAAAGCACAAAAAGAAAGGGTTTCACAGAGAACAGCATTTATTCTGTTACTTGAAGCATCATAGCAAAGATTCCAGAGGGGATTAATTTTGAGTTGGGGTTAGAAAATGAAAGACAAACTAAAAGAACCAACATCTATGACTAGAACTTAATGATTGCCATGGCTATAGGCCAGTGATGGTGAACCTTTTAGAGACCAAGTGCCTAAACCACAACCCAAAACCCATTTATTTATTGCAAAGTGCCAGGGCTGCATCAACATTGTGGTGCCCCCACAGGGGGGCATGGTCCATTTAGTGGGTGTGGCCGCAGTGGGCATGGCTGCAGTGATCACAGCAGCCTGGGCATGGCTGGGGTGGGTGTGGCCACCTCAATGTTACTCATGGTGGGGTTGCCTGTGGGGGCCGGGCAGGGTTGGGGGATACCCAGGGGGTCTCTGGTGGGTTGGGCCTGTTCCCTTCACACACCCAGTGCTGCCAGCAGCTTGCGCAGGTCCATAAGGCTGCCACTTCCACCCAGAGCAGCAGCCCCACCCAGCAAGCCAAAGGCCACCCCGAGCGAGGAAAGCCAGATCCCCATCGGCACCATGCTCCCCCCGTTCCCATCTAGGATTGTGTGCCTCCCCATCTCTGCTGGGCCTGGGTGGCCTTTGGCTTGCTGGGTGTGGGCATGCTCTACCACTTCTACTCGAGCTTGCTAGCCAGCTGCTTTGCCTCCTTTGTGCTAGATGGGGCTGCCACTCTGGGCGGCGACAGCCTAATGGACCTGTGGGAGCTGCTGCTGGTGATGCGTGTGCCCCCAGAGAGGGCTCTGAGTGCTGCCTCTGCACATGTGCTATAGGTTCGCCACCACTGCTATAGGCAGATAGTGTCTATATCAGTTAGTTTTACAATTATATTTAAACATTGTCAACTAGATGTATCTACTGTAGTTATTCCTTGATTTTGAATTAATCTTAAGTGGAATTAAAAGTAACTGATGCAACTGAGGTCCATGTTCCTTCTGGGATACCTGAATATCTAGTATATTTACCAGACGTTTCTTAGAAAAAACAACATATTTCAAATCTCTATACAGAACTGTGGTTATTGCAAGATATTTATAGATTATAACAACAAAACATAGAAATGTAAAACCATTTTTTATTATAATTATAATTCCATACATGGTTTTGCCACTCAGTTCTTTTTGTTGGACCACCTCTAACATGTGCAAATAGAAGGTTGTTATTTATGTTAACCAATGATATGCAAAGCAGATTATCATCATCATCATCAATCATTATAAAATAAGTCTTTATTTATTTATTATTTATTTAATTCAATTTATATACCGCCCTTTTCCCGAAGGACTCAGTGCAGTTTACAGGGCAAAATTAAAACAATACAATATAAAAATTAAAATAAAATTAAATCAATAGCCCCAAAGTTTAAAATTAGAAGTTAAAAAACCGTAAAACCCCTCAGTCCAGGCCAGCTAACTCAAAAAGCCAGGTTTTTAGGTCCCGGCGAAACGAACGAAGGTCGAGGGCAAATCTGGAGTTCCACCGGCAATTGATTCCATAGGGCAGGCATGTCCACAGAGAACACCCTCCCCCGGGGGATCGCCTACTGGCATTCCCTGACCAGCGGGACCCTGAGGAGGCCCTCCCTGTGGGAGCGCACAGGATGATCGGAAGTTGATGCTGGCAGCAGGTGCTCCCTGAGATAATCTGGACCCATGCCATTTAGGGCTTTATAGGTATACCTTTATCACTTTGACCAGTTTTGATTTATGTAGAGATACGTTCAGGCTGGCCACAGCCTGCTGCCTAGGAAAGAATGACCCTTGACTCCATAGGTGTTAGAGAAAAAGTACTTTTAACTAGAGATGCTGAGTGTAGCATGAATGAGGCAAGCTCTGAGGAAAAACTATGAAAATTGTACATTGGAAGCAATCCCCAATGTCTGACCCCCCCTCCCATGAGAATAGTCCAATCAGGTCCTATTCTGATGTTTTGGAAACCCAGTACCTCAGTTGCTGCTGTAAATTCCTTTGAAGTTACTTCCTTGTGTGGGGGGAGGGCATTCTAGAACTGCCCTAACTTTCTCTGGATCCATTTCCACTCCCTCATACAAAATCCAATACCCTAGGTATTCAATTATCCTGGTGAAACTTGCACTGAGAGTTTAGCGTACAGCTTGGCTGCCCGTAATTTTTGTACCACTGCTTGCCCAAGCTTTACATGCTCTTCTCTCATTTCAGTGTTAGATTAGAATATCATCTAAATACACCAGCTCCCCCTTGTACAGGTGTTCATGCAGAACTTCATTTATTAGCTTCATGAATACAGCAGGGGGGTCCTTGTACGCCAAAGGGAAATACTCTGAATTGGAAACACCTCAGAAGGCAGTTGAATGCTGTTTTCCACTCATTCCCTCCTGACACAGTAATAGGCTTTTAGTAAGTCCAATTTTGTAAAATCTTTTCCCTTGGCTAGGTGGGCTAACAGGTCCTTCATGAGTGGTAGGGGGTACATATTCTCCACACAGACCATGTTAAGCCCATGATAATCCAGGCACAAGTGAAGAGAACTATCTTTCTTTTCTCAAAGTTGAACTGAACCTGGCTGGCTGGCTGAACCAGCATTGTAGATTTTTGTCTATGAATGCACAGAGTTCTTCCAGCTCCTGGGGAGTCATAGAATACATTTGGGTTTCAGTAGTCTGGCCCCGGGGAGAATCTTGATGACACAGTCAGTGAGCTGGTGGTGGTGGTGGGAAGGCATTAGATCCCAATATTTCTTGGGAATTTTGGGGTCCTGCTTTGGTTGGTTTTGTGCCATAGCAAGCAGTTCCATTATGGCTTGAGGGTTTTTGCTGCTAACCTTTTGGGGAAAAGCTTTTCCTCCCCCCCCCCCCGGTCATATCTTTAGCAGTCTCTTTTGCCAGTTAACATAATTTTTTGAGCGATGCCAGTCCCAATAAGACGGGCCTATCCATTCCCAGAGCCATGATAAAGGGTTTCCCAATGGTTCCCCATCCACATTTCCACTGGCTCCATTATAAAATCCCATCCAGTTGGCAAAATGCTATAGGAACCCTCAGTTGCTGAACCTCAGTCCCAGTTTCTCCACCACCTCAGGGTTCACCACGCACTTGGTGAAGCCTGAGTCCAGTAAAGCCAAAACCTTCCCCCAATGATGGCACAATCAGCATGACTGGGGACCATGGTCCGAGATGAACTTGTTTCTGACAGGGAGAAGTGCGAATCAGGTATCAGTCATCAGTCATGCAAGAAAAGAAAGGTACCCAAAAAGAGAAGCCACCTTCTGGTTGGTGATTCAATTATAAGGGATGTTAATTTAGGAAAGGATACAGAAGTTTCAAAAGAGGTCAGGTGTCTTCCAGGTGCTACTGCCAGTAGGGACAAGAAGCGTATTTTCAAAATAGTCAACAATGCCAGCAAATACTGTGATGTAGATGCCATTGTACATCTTGGCACTAATGATCTGTCCCCAAATGATGTACATTCTGTGCAGAATGATTTCCAGAGCTTGGGGCAGGAACTCAGCAGAATAGGCTGTAGGATCATTTTTTCAGAGGTCTTACCAGTGTATAAGGAGCAAAAAGGAAAAGGCCAGCGTATAGCAGAATTTAATATGTGGCTAAAGGAGTGGTGTAAAGGAGAAGGCTTTGGTTATATTAGTCACGATGTCTGTAGCTGGTCCAATGAAAAAATGTACAAAAGAGATGGTCTGCATCCATCCAAAAAAGGGACTGAGTTATTTAGCAATAAATTCACAGCTTTTCTGAAGGAATATTTAAACTAAACAATGGGGACAGTGAGTTAATTGATACAGAACATCACTGTCCCCGGCAATCTAAGAAAATAGGGGAACTTAGGCACCACACAAGTTATGTAGCAAGTAAACACAGGGTCAGTCATAAAGGACTCAAATGTCTGTACACCAATGCGCAGAGTATGAACAGTAAGCAGGGTGAACTAGAAATTCAGGTAAATGAGGGTGGATATGATATTGTTGCCATTACAGAAACATGGTGGGACAAAACCCACAAATGGAACACACAGCTAGAGGGTTTTAAATTATTTAAAAGAAATAGACTAAACAAAAGAGAAATAACTTTATCTCGACAGAAATAGAGCACAACAATGATGAAAACTCTAAACTTGAATGTATTTGGGTCAATATAAAAGGGAGAAATAATAATAATAATAATAATAATAATAATAATAATAATAATAATAATTATTTTATTTGTATACCGCCCTTCTCCCGAAGGACTCAGGGCAGTAAACAGGGCAAATATATAAAAATACAAAAGTACAAAAGTTAAAAAGGAATTAAACATATGCCCAACTAAAAACAGTAAGTACAAACATTAAAATAACCATAAAAACCCAAACACATCCCCCATCAGGCCAGGCCAGCTTGTTCAAATAAGAATGTCTTCAGATCGTGACGGAAGGAGCGAAGGTCGGGCGCCATTCGGAGCTCAACCGGCAAATGACATTGCCATAGGTGTATACTATAGGCCGCCCAACCAAACAGAGGAAATAGATGAACTTTTTGCTAATCAGTTAAATAAGGTATGTAGGAAGCGCATAACAATAGTAATGGGGGACTTTAATTACCCTGATATCAACTGGGAGACAAATTCTGCACCAAGTGGAAGATCTAACAGATTCCTGACAAACCTAGCAGACAACTTTCTCTCCCAAAAAGTAGAGAAGGGAACTAGGGGATTAGCCATATTGGATTTAATTCTCACTAACAGAGATGAAATGATAGAAAGTGTGAAAGCCACAGGAACCTTGGGGGGAAGTGATATGGAATATTGGAATTCAACATTATGGAAGCACAAGCAATAGAATATAGCCAAACTAGACTCTTGGACTTTAAAAGAGCTAATTTCAATAAACTTAGAGAGACCTTGGGAAGAATTCCATGGATGAGAATCCTAAAGGGGAAAACAGCTCAAGAAGCTTGGGAAATTTTGAAAAGTGAGATAATAAAGGCCCAGTCTAGCACAATACCAACAAAGAAGAAAAATAACAGCTTTCAAAGGAAACCAGCATGGCTGCATAAAGAACTCTCTGACAAACTGAAAGATAAAAGGGACAAGTATAGGAAGTGGAAAGAGGGGCACATAACTAAGTCAGAATATCAGCAAATAGCCCGTGCCTGCAAAGATGAAGTGAGGGAAGCTAAGGCTCAAAATGAACTAAGGCTTGCGACCAAAGTCAAAAATAACAAAAAAAAACTTCTTTCAACATATAAGAAACAAGAAAAAAGTTAAGAAAATGATTGTTCCATTAATGGCGGAAAATGGCAAGAAGGTGACAAGCAACAGGGAGAAAGCAGAACTATTTAACTCGTGTTTTGCATCTGTCTTTACACAAAGGGAAAAAACACTGCAACCTACCAAAACCAGTGCCATAAAAAACAGAACAGAAACGCAAGTTAAGATAGGCAAGAAAATGGTAAGTGAGCACCTGTCCAGCCTAGACGAGTTCAAATCACCAGGACCAGATGGATTACACCTCAAGGTTCTGAAGGAACTGGCAGACGTGATCTCAGAACCACTGAACTATATTTTTCAAAGATCCTGGAGCACTGGGGAACTACCAGAGGACTGGAAGAGAGCTGATGTAGTTCCCATCTTCAAAAAAGGGAAAAAAATAGATCCAGGAAACTACAGACCTATCAGCCTGACCTCAATACCTGGGAAGATTCTGGAACAGATAATCAAACAAAAAATCAGCAAACACCTTGATGTGAACAAAGTTATCACTAAAAGCCAACATGGGTTTGTCAAAAACAGATCATGCCAGACAAACCTTATTGCATTCTTTGATCAAGTGACAAAACTAGTGGATGAGAGGAATGCTGTAGATTTAATTTACTTGGATTTCAGTAAGGCATTTGATAAAGTAGATCACAACCTACTACTTGATAAGATAGAAAAATGTGGGTTAGATAGCATCACCACCAGATGGATTCGTAGCTGGCTGACAGGCCGTACTCAGCGTGTGGTCCTCAATGGAACCGCATCTACATGGAAGGAAGTGTGTAGTGGGGTGCCCCAGGGCTCTGTTCTGGGCCCAGTGCTCTTCAACATCTTCATCAACGATTTGGATGAGGGGATAGATGGGGAACTCATCAAATTTGCGGATGACACCAAGCTGGCAGGAGTAGCCAATACTCCAGAAGATAGGCTTAAGATACAGGAGGATCTGGACAGACTCGAACACTGGGCACTATCTAACAAAATGAAATTCAATGGTGAAAAAAGTAAGGTTCTGCATTTAGGCAGGAAAAATCAAATGCACAGGTATAGTATAGGTGGTACCTTGCTCAATAGTAGTAACTGTGAGAGGGATCTCGGAGTCCTAGTGGACAATCACTTCAATATGAGCCAGCAGTGTGCTGCAGCTGCCAAAAAAGCCAACACAGTGCTAGGCTGCATTAACAGAGGAATACAATCAAAATCACGTGAAGTACTAATACCACTTTACAATGCCTTGGTAAGGCCACACCTGGAATACTGCATCCAGTTTTGGTCACCACGATGTAAAAAAGATGTCGAGACTCTAGAAAGAGTACAGAGAAGAGCAACAAAGATAATTGGGGGACTGGAGGTTAAAACATATAGGGAACGGTTGCTGGAATTGCGTATGTGTAGTTTAATGAAGAGAAGGGTGAGGGGTGACATGATAGCAGTGTTCCAATATCTCAGGGGCCGCCACAAAGAAGAGGGAGCCAAGCTATTCTCCAAAGCACCTGAAAGCAGGACAAGAAGCAATGAATGGAAACTAGTCAAGGAGAGAAGCAACCTAGAACTAAGGAAAAACTTTCTGATAGTTAGAACAACTAACCAGTGGAACAACCTGCCTCCAGAGGTGGTGAATGCTCCAACACTGGAAGTTTTTAAGAAGAGACTGGACAGCCATTTGTCTGAAATGGTATAGGGTTTCCTGCCTTAGCAGGGGGTTGGACTAGATGACCTCCAAGATCCCTTCCAACTTTATTATTATTATTATTATTATTATTATTATTATTATTATTATTATTATTATTATTGTTGTTGTTGTTGTTGTTGTTGTTGTTGTTGTTGTTGTTGTTGTTATTATTATTATTATTATTATTATTAAACTGGGATGGTGATGGGGTTCACAGGGCGACTTATCAAGGGTCATCATCGGAGTCTGTGTCACCCCTCTCTGGTGTAGCTAGAGTTTCCTGGTCTCTATAACTAGGCAGGGAGAATTCAGTGACTTTGACTCCCTTCAACGCCATCTTGTGGGGTCTCGGGGTGAGTTTTCTCACCTTCTTCTCTGCGTTGCTGCCAGATTTTGGAGTTGCTTTGGCGAGTCATCAGTCAGCAATGTGGCGTTCCTCCTGACCATATTTGAAGCAGCCTGTGGGTCAACGTTTGGGGCTGGGGTTGCACCCAGGTGTTCTCAGGGCACCTTTCTTTTCCAAAGGGGAGGAACAGCACCAACCAGAGACATTGCAGTTGCAAGACCTGGCCAGGTCAGTTTCCACCTCCTCAGCCAGCAGGTACCAATAGTGGAGGGTGCAGGGAGCTCCCCATGAGGTACAGGTATTGTATACATCATCGTTGAGCCCATCTTGGAAGCATTCTATCAGGATGCGTTCTGGACAATCAGCCAGCTGGCAGGCCAGCTCACAGAACTCATGATTGTAAGCTACCATTCCTCTGAAACCCTGGTTGATGGTTTTGATGTGGGCTTGCACTTTGCATTGGGTGACTGGGTTCTCAAATAGCTTGTGCAGGGTTATCATGAAACAATCAAAGCTTCAGAGCTCTGAGGCATTATCATTTTGGAGGGAGACCATCCACTCCACTGAGATGCCTTTTAGAGGGCACTTTGGTAGCCAGGTCTGTTCTGTACTCCTGCATGTAGTTCCACACTTGGGTGAGGAAAAACCCCAGATGCTTTGGGTGACCTCTGTATTTGAAGCCCAAGACTGGGGGCCTTGGCACCCCTTGCCTTGGGAAGATGAGGCCCACCTGGTGGCAAGGGCTTCGTAGCTTGAGCAGCTGGTGGCAGGGCCATCTGGGCTTGACCAAGTCCAGGTGAAATTACTGCCCCTCTGGCCATGGCTGCCTGCATCCCAGTGCCATATCCCACTGGTTCTGGCATGATTCAAGGTTTGGCTAACTAGGTGAGGAGTTCTTTGGCTTGCCGAGTCCCAAAGGCATCTCTTAGTACTCTTCAGGCTTGCTCCACTAGGTTTTCCTGCTTGACCGGCTCTCCTTAGAGTTCTTCTTTGCTCCAACAGCTGTGCTGCTCCCATCTCCTGGTTCTGTGGCTTCTTTTCATGTATGTTATGCCAAGGGCCTTCTCCTCTACTTTCTCGTCCAGGGTAAGTGACCACTGGGGTTTCAGTGCCTCCTCGCCAATGGTCATGTTCCCCAGCCATTCGAGCTCCTCTTTAGGGTGATGTAGTTTGGCAGGGGGGTGAGCTTCAGCCTCTTCTAAACCACTTTCATGGCTTGTCATTTTTTCCTCAGTCCCCTTGGTAGACATTGGTCTCCCAGTTGACTGTTATAGCAAAGCTTGCGTACTGTCATACTGGCCACAGCCTGCTCCCTAGGAATGAATGACTCTTGACTCCATAGGTATTAGAGAAAAGGTACTTTCACTAGGGATGCTGAGTGCAGCGTGAACAAGGCCAGCTCTGAGGAAAAACATACAAAAATTGTATATTGAAATTAATCCCCAATGTCCTGTCTTGTACAATGAACAAAATATGTTCTCATCAAATTTTGTTTTCACCTTTCATTCAGTTACTGAATAACTTTTTTCAGGCAATTGCAGCTCAGAGGGACATCAAAGCATCTTTAATAATTCCACTTTAATTTAAAACAATTATAAGAAATCTTGTTTTTCTTTCCTCTTCTAAAAAGTCTCTAATAAGGGCTCTAGTCCTTAACTTCAAATCTGAAATAATTTCTATTGACTGGACTTTAAACTGGAAAAAGGACAAGATATTATTTATATTCAGGTTTCTTTACATTGTCCTATTCTATGCAGATTAGTGATGACCATTATAGAACTGACAGGAAGATCTTTCCTCTGCCCAGGAATGATTGTGTAATTTTTCTCTCCATCCAGAGTTACCTTGAGGTAAGATAGGTAGCCTATAAATTTTTTAAAGAAAGAAAGAAAGAAAGAAAGAAAGAAAGAAAGAAAGAAAGAAAGAAAGAAAGAAAGAAAGAAAGAAAGAAAGAAAGAAAGAAAGCTACTTGTCTATCACTGTATTCTAGTGATGGACATGAAAACTATTGCCAAGGGAAATGCCTTTGGATCATTTAGTGGGTTTCTCCTGTCTGAAAAGCCTCATTATCAATTATATTGTCCCTTGCAGTTCCATTCTGCATAGACCAACTTCCTAAGCACAAAGGAAAAGGCAAACTGTACCCTTGTAAATCACCACTTAGAGTTGAGGAATTTGCAGTTCTAGGGGCATATGAAATATTCAGCCCAAAGTTGTCTTGTATACAAATAATGAATACAAATATCTGACATGCATAGCCTATTTCTTCCTTAGCAGTCTAGCATGTGAAGACAAAGGGAAATAAAACCAAGAATACCAGAAAGAAAGAAAAGAGAATGAATGAATTATGACAGAAATAGGAAAACAGGGGAAAAAATTATAATGTGGCAGAAAATAGGTAGCTCTGCTATTCAGTTTTATTTGTTTTGGTGCTACTTACCACTTGGAGATGATAAGACCCACCCCCAGAACATTAATTCTGAGGAAATGTGGGCTTTGGGAGAAAAAATAGAGAGAAAAACTTAGCATATTTTGGTCTTGGTCCTTTATAAGCAATATGCTAACAAAGAACAACAGTATTCTGTTGTATATAATGTGGCTGATAAGCTACATGAAGGTACAGGAACGTCGAAAACTTCCTTAGGCATTCAAATCTTTAGGGAAAGGATAATGCACTAATATTTTTCTTGGCATGATAACATGTTTATGGTGTTTCCGATTAATTAAGCAAGCGCACTGGGGGTGCTGCTGCCAAGTGGCCTATCACATTAGCAAACTTGATACAGTGATGTAAATGTGTACAATGTTTCCTCATCAGTTGAAAAATCATTTCCTAAAACCATTTCCCCAACTTTACTCATTTTACAGTAACTTTGATAAAAATGTTTTTTAAAGTAGAGTGCTTTTCATTACAGCATGATTGTGCTTTAAAGTGCAATTGCAATTGTGTAAAATACATGAAAGGGACATATTCCTTAGTTTGGTGAGCTAATTGAACAGTTAGCTGCAATGTTTTTGTCTGAATGATTGCAGATTGTAGCCATACTGTGTACTTCTACCAATTTCAGAAGAATGTTTAAAAAACTGGATTTAAAAATTAGGAGGTGGGATGAAAGGAAAAAGCATTTTTCCTCCTAGTTGTGCAATGCTGCTTAGCAATTACTGTTAAAGGGATTCCCTCACTTGTGACTTAACAGTCTTGCAGCATTACCCAGTTGTCACTGAGGTGATATAAAGCCTGCCCTCATTACTGCTACAGGGACACAATGATTGTTGGATCATAGTATAAGTCACTAGTAAGGATCCTTAATTTCCCTGGACCCTAAAAACTAGGATAAAGCAATAGTATTGATTTGGGGTGGCTCGTAGATTTTCCCCTTTTTGTCTCCATTCCTAGTGAGCACTCTGATCAGCCCAGTGAAAAGAAAGAGTAAACAACAATTCAGAAGTTATTATTTCTTTGCACTAAGATGTTCGCCAGGTAAAAGTATTTACTCAAGCTGATCAATGGTCTTTTGCCAAGATATTGGATTCTGAACAGTCTGTCTTATTAACTACCATTCAGCTTCAGTAGACACATTGTATTTCATTTTCTAGTTAAGCTCCTTGTACTGGAGGCAGACTCCACTAAACAAAAAATCCTTTGAGTGTTGTTTTTTTTTAAAAAAAGTATTGATTTTTGGATTTCAGTAGGTTAGAAGCAAGGATAAAGGCAAGTAATGAGAGAGAGAGAGAGGAAAACTCATCATTTAAAGATGACTTATCTGCATAGAGGACATTGGAAGAAATACCAGGACCCACATAATCTGCTTGGAAACAATCATGCTTTTATCCATGAACTAGAAAGGATTGCTTGATTTCACAGATTATTTCAATCCTTGAGAATTTGGAAGAATATTCCCTTCCAGGTGATGACATCAAAAACAGCAATAATTATGATATGCTCAGGTGGCTCTTCTAGAGTCACATGCAGCTCTATCATATAATAGTTTAGAAACCAAGGTGCAAGCAAACACCTAAACAGTAAATTTAAGAAATGAGTGACTGTAGATTGCAGGGCTGGAAAATTTATTAAGACAATTTCTTTGCCTTGTTGAATACCTGTACCCCACAGCTGAAGAGTAGGCAGGCTTCTGCCTGTGCCTAATCTTGTTAATATAGCAATTTTAGCAAGACCTCTATTAATCATAAGGTAGCTCGGTTAGGACGCTGAGCTTGTCGATCTGTTACTCGTCCCAGCTTCTGCCAGCCTAGCAGTTCGAAAGCACGTGAAAACGCAAGTAGAAAAATAGGGACCACTACAGTGGGAAGGTAACAGCGTTCCATGCGCCTTTGGTGTCTAGTCATGCCAGCCACATGACCACGGAGACGTCCTCGGACAAGCACTGGCTCTTCGGCTTTGAAACGGAGATAAGCACTGGCCCCTAGAGTCAGAAATGACTAGCATGCATGTGGGGGGGAACCTTTACCTTTTTAGCAAAGGAAAAAATAAATAGAAGGAGAATTAATCTTAATTTTCCAAATCAGAATTTCTTTTCAGGGAGAATGGCCAGTTTTTAAATAGCTGGAGTGTTCATTTCATAACAGTTAAAATTGCCCCTTTTCTCATTACAGTTAATATTCTACAACCTACTATTTTTTGATTCTAGAAAGTGACTTGCAGTCCACTGGTGAGTCACGGTCTACCTTGCTTCCCACATCTTACACCGCTTCTTGATAACTACAAAGATAGTGTCTAACTTTTATTGCAATCAATGTGCTGGTGAAGGGGGGGACTTCTAGGCAAGTTTGTGTTTGCAATGATTAACCTTATGTCTGGCTAGATTAATCAAAGTTAAAATTAATCAAACCTAGCATGTTATGCAATTACAACCTACATATGTGACACATCCACAAATGTATCCAGCTGTGTTTGATTTTGGCAACAGATTACAGAAGAATGAATTAAATCAGTGGTATCAAACTGCCGGCCCACAGACCAGATGTGTCATGCTGAAACCGTGTCCACCCCATTGCTGGCAATGGAAAAAAAGTTGCAATACGTTGCAACACATCATGTGACATTGCGAGTTTGACAACCCTCAATTAGATGGAAACATTTCCATGTATCTTTCTCTTTAGAATTCCTTTCTGGAGTTAGAGTGATTATGCTTTTAGCTCAGATACTCTGAATTAATTCACTAGCATAGACAAATTTTGGATAGCCATACTAAATGTTTTTGTTGGAAAACAAGTCTAACAGAGATGCAAAGTTGACAGGCAACAGGGTAATGATTCTGTAGTGTGTTGGAGGGCACTTTCCAGTTGCCAGCACTTTCACATAGCACCAGATCTATTCTCCTGCTACTCAATCTTCTTAATTCCTGCTGGCCTTGAAATACAGGGAAAATGCTCAGATCACTAGGAACTAAACAGCATTCTTATCCAATAAGAGACTTTCTCAGTTCCATCCCTTACCTGCTGCAGATAAGCAATTCCCTTTGCTGTTGCCTACCTAATGCTCCCTTTTTAGAAGTTCAGGTTCTCTATTTTAAGTGAATTGTGTATTATAGTCTTCTAAAAATAGTACTTATGGGATTGTCCTGAGAGGTAAAAGGGCTATTTTAATTTTGCTTCTCCTATAATTTTGCAATTGCCATGAGCTACCATAAAGAACCAGGTATTTATGCTCTGGGAATGGGAAAGTGTGCAAAAGGTAGAGGAATTCTGACAAGATAGGAAGTTTCAAGGCAGATTGAAACTTGCAAGAATGAACAATCTGGTTAGGAGAGGCAGGAAATTATACAAGTGCTGTTGTCTTTATGAGTCAATCGGCTCATGATTCAATAGTTCTTTAATAGTCATAAGATGAAACTTACAACTAAAGCTTAAAATTTAAAGCTCTTTTCTACACACCCAGCAGTGTGCTTTTGTCCTTTCCTTAAGACTAGAGGAAAGTATTGAAAAACCATTGTCTATAGCACTCCTTTTGCTGCAATGAGAGTGACTGAGAATGAGAGTGACTGAGAATCACTGAGAGTTTGCAATAGGCAGGTTGAAGAGGAATGAGGAACAGATGGCAAAGAGAGGAACCGGTTGGGCATACCATCCTGATGGGAGATAGTATTGGGCTGTCTAGTGTGAATTGCAATCTCATGAAAAACATTCCATAAAGTTAATATCCTCTGTTCCTAGCAGAAAAATGGTTGCAAGGTAGGTTTTGTTTTCACCAATACTTGAAGAAGAAATAGCCTCAGAGTATTGAAGCTCAAGACATTGTCAGATCATAACAGAAGTAGAATGAAAACATATTGGCATGAAGATGGTTAGTTTCCAGCTGCATCACCTCAATACATTGTTAGCCTGCCTCAATGGCAAACTGACATCTAAATTAGGGGTGGGCAATTAAACTTCCCAGGGCCCACATGAGAAACTGGGACTGTTATGGAGGGTCAAACCAATAGAACTGTGAAGATGCACAGGCAAGCATGCAAATAATAGATAAATTGGAAAAAAAAGCAGTTGCCTTCAAAACAAAAGCAAAGCAGCTATATTGCATGCACAGCATGCATGCTTTTACATTTGATTTCTAATTTCTGATTGATCTCACCCAGGCTGGAAATGAATAGCCAAAGAATTGGATGTGGCCTGTGGGGGGAAGGGGTGTACAATGCCCAGGTCCAATCTAGATGCAGGCTCCATTGTGAGAATATGTCATTCACAATTGGTAAGTATGCCATTGCAATGCCAGGGCAAGGAGAATGTATAGATGGTCTGTTCACAGTAATTACATTGTAAAACTAGGGAGGAAAAGTATGTTTTATTGAATGTTCTGCATTAATATAGTTTCTACAATGACCAAGGCTTCATAAATGTACCTTTTAGTTTCATTCTTTAACCATTCAAATGTATTGTATAATAGTTAACAGCATAATGATAAATTTTGAAGTGCAGATACTCATAGCAAAGCCCCAGTATATATGTGCTCCCACCTGCCTCTCTAAAACAATAATAGCTAGCATAATTATCCAAGTTATTATGATCAGTATACATATAATCCTACACATCACTATTTGGAAGTAGGTTTATTTATTCATTTTTATTTTCACATTTCTGTAATGTCCATCTCCCTCAAAGAGGACTGTTCTGCATAATATACTGGCAGTGAAACACAGTGAACATGTTCATAGGAGACACCAATGTGATGCTTGGTAGGCGGAGGAAATTCCATTAGTTACCTGGCATTCTGGTAGATGATGTCACTTGAAAAGCTTCAGAGCTGCATTTCCCCAGATTGCAGCTTCCCGGATGCTATTCATAATAGGCAATCTTAAGACCAACTAATGGGTTTCTGATCACTGTTCTTGGAAGTTCAAGAAATGCTACAATAAATTTGCTTTAAAATTAATTTTCAAAGAGGACAATTAATAAGAGAACGAGTTTTTCACTGAGATATTTATGCCATTTTTTTCAGTAAAACTGTTCACATGGTGCACTGAACCACAGACTAGCCAACCCCAAATGGAACCAAAGTGATTATAGTTCTGTGTATTGTATGAGTACAAAATATTGGATTGATTGAGAAAAATAATGGTTAACTTAAGCATGCTTTTTTTTGCAAAGACTGTGTATACGTATGTGTGTGTGAGAGATTCCAGTCAAGAATATTACCAGAAATAAATCTTAAGGTTTTGCTTAAAGCCTTGATAAGTTAGAAGCACATAAATAATATCAGAAAATATGCCTCTATAACTTCATGTGGGATAATAGACAGTGTTATTCCATTTTGCCGTGAGTTCCATTATAATTTATATTAAGGATATAAATGGTCCTTCAGAAAATTCATGTTTTTCCAACATGTTATAAATGGTCCTTCAGATAATTAACAATTAATATACTTCAATTTCACATCACCATGCTTTGTCTGTAATCCCTTCTGAAGCTGTGATTTGTCTCTATTATATACTACACTCATCCATTGTAATTGTAGATGAGATTTGTGTTTTAGCGGCTTTTGAAGTTGCTCACACTTCATTCTTCTACAGTGAGCTTAAATAATAATCCATTGTTTTGTTTTGTTTATACTTTTATATTACTCATGATTTGTGGATTTAACAAAAGTAGCACTATAAATGCTCTTACCCTGTCTTGGTGTCATGCTTTCTGAATAATTACTTTAGCCATGCTTTTTATAGAATTCTTATTGACTTCATGTTGACTTCAGTTGTTTGTCTTGGCTGCCTGAGGTTCATCTTCCAAGATGCAAGGAAAGTCCATTTAAATGAATGGTGTTGCATTTATCTTCAGAGCTGAAAATACTGTTATTAATCATAGCTTGAATTCTGAGATCATCAAGAAGACAGAAGCTCAGAGAAAACTTTCTTATCCTTTCATCCAGTCTTGTATAAACTCAGGCACTTTCCAGCTTACTTTCTCTACATCATCCCAAATTAATTATTTTACCAGGTTCAGTGTTTATTTTATGGCCAGAATATTTCAGTGGCAGTCTTAGGAAGCATAATTAGTCTAATAAGCAGTTTTGTAATCAGGAGACAATTAATTATAGCTTCCATGTCCATAGGGAGCAAGAACTAGCTATTAAGAGCCAATCCAGGATCATTCTGCTAAGGTAGCAGTCAAGAAGCCCTGCTTACTTGGTAGAAACAAAAAACTGAAAAGATATATAGCCTAAAAGACTGCTCTGTAAGAATCAATTCTTTGCTTAAGTGCAATGATCCAAATTAAAGTATCCCCAAAAGCCTTCCAGCCTCCAGATGAATACAGTGGAGAGGTGCTCAGCTCAGAATTCATTTGATCTCATTATCAAATATCTTGTGTGCTTAAGACATATTTCTAGCATTCAACCAGGATCATTCTTCCCTTAACTTAAAGCCATTAAATGTTGTCTTGTACTTTGGAACATCAAAGAACAACTCCCTTGATCTCCTTTGTGACATCTTTTCAAGTATCTGAAGAGTGCAATCATACCCTCCTTTGGCTGTCTTTTCTCAAGACATGCACATTACCTCAATCTCTCACTCAAAGGACATAGTTTCCATTCCTCCATCTGCTTTAATTTTATGTGTTCCAGTTTGTCGGAATCTGGTGCTCAAAACTGGACTTAGTAGTTGAGAGGACTCTGACCAATGAAGAATAGAATAGAATGATTATTTTCCAAGTTATTAATTTAAACTTTAAGAACTGAATACTTTTGTGACTATTTTAAGAAGTTAAAGTTTATATTGCTGAGATTTCAGAATGTAATCTTATTTTTACTTACATGGGAAAAAATAACTGAATTTAAATAAATGTTTTATAAATATTCAACTTGACCATTAAATCTATATTGATTTCTAGGAGAAAATATCTACTTTTGTTTCCCCCTTCCCATTCAATAGAGTTTTTCTATACCTATATAGCCATATCTCTATGCCAATAGTTTGCCAACACTGGCTGCTAAATTATAGATTTTTAAAAAAATTTCCCTTGTTTCTTCTGGCCTTTGTATAAATAACTTTTCAAGCATAACAAGCAGCTAATCCTAGAAATTAGCATCCATCACACAGGTCCATGAAAACTGTTATTCCTTGCTGTTGAATAGAGGATGAAGTTACAATTGCTTTTTTTTTACAGCACAAAAGAAGGAGGCATATTCCTTGGCAGGCTAGTGACAGACATTGGCAAGACCAGAAACGGATGAAACACAAGTAACTTAGCTGATGATCATGGTAAGCCTTGCAGCTCATTTCTTTAAATTCAAGATTAACCATTTCCTGCTGTGTTGTATCTCCAGGTTTTGAGTTTAGTGTGGTGGAGGGGTAGCAAAGGAGAGCTCCCTTTCAGTGTAATGATCCTGGGTCTGCTATGCAAAACAAGTGGGATGCTGTAAATGAGACAAAGATTCTTGCTTGGAGGCAAATGTTCTGTGCCTTTTTGGGGATAAATGATTTCTAAAATTTGTTAAAATTATACCTATTTTCCCCATCCTTTGAGATTTGGTAGTCTAATGAATCTTCATTTTGACTTTGCAAACAGGTGTTGTAACCCAGGCAGAGAAGCTGGAGCTTCCTAAAAAATATTTTGCCATAGTGAATCATTCATGAGCTGAGAGAAATGTTGTTAGGAAGGTGGCTTCTGTTCAGTTCCCATGCCCACCGAGTCCATGATCACTTAACAGATACCATCTACAAAAGGTCCATTGTGGAGATATGCTTTGGTTCCATAGTTACCACACAAAAGAGACAAGTGGCATTTGCAGGAATTCCCCTAGCTTTCTTGGCTTATATTGCAGAGTTTTAAAACATACTGATTTTTATTTTGTTGTTGAAGCTATATGTTATAATTTGCAACAAGTACAAAATTATTCCCCATAACCAAACTTTTTCCATTATACAACAAAGGGGTTCAACTACATTTGACTGCTAACTGATTTTAGATTTTTATTGTAAAGAAATGTGAACCTCACCCCTAGCAATAACATATTCAACATTTATTTGAGAATAAATAAGAATCTATGCCACAGCCATTGGTAATGTCACTCCATCGATATAAACAAAGCAGGGCCTAAAGCAAAGTCATGAGCTAATTATGCCAGTGTAATCATTTTCATGAACAGATGTAGAATAACCACATGTCATCCAACAGCACTACTACTGCAATCATTGGGGAAAGAGTAGAAGCTGCATTAATAAGACCCACCGCATTTGGCACATACCATCTGGAAGAGAAGATATGAAGATGGTCCAGAATGTTGAAAGAAATGAATTTTGTACACAATTATATTTGATAATAGAGGAATATACTCAAGATAAATTTCATTTTTCAGATCTTTATCTTCTCTTTCTATCAACACATGGTGCTCAGGATGCCTAATGATCAATGCTATAAATAAAATCCCCAGCAAAGACAAAAATTGAAAACATTAAAAATGCTACATTAAATTCAGCAAAAGCAGCCCTCCTTCCAACTGAATTGTCAAATCAACTATTACAACTAAATTCTGATTAAATAGAAAGATTCTTACCTGCCAGGAGAAAGATCTCTTAGTGGAAACTAGCTTTATGCTTTTTCAGAAGGAATTGCATACTTAGGGAATAACTACCAAGTTGAATTCTCAATTTGACAATGAAGTGATTGATTGTAAAATAAATTACCTACTTTTCACTACATCTGGTTAGAAGATAATTGAGAAATGGCCACATAAGAAGTTCAAAACTAAATTGAAGGGCTGAGTTGCAATGAGCAATTGTCCCTTGTGCTTGGATAATAGTTGCTAGAAGAGAAAGAAATGGGTGAGCAGCTCTAAGCAATAACTAAAAATGAAAACAAACTACTTGGGCACACCAGTTGAGATCCCAGTGTAAATTCTGCAGGGCACTTCTTAAATTTATCTAACTGATGGATAATGTGCCATCAAGTCAACTTTAGCAACCACATAATAGATTTTCTCCATGAGTATCGGCCCCTTCAGATTGTCCAGTGGTATACCCATTATCAATATAAATGAGTCCATCCACCTTGTTTCTGGTTGTCTCCTTTTCTTTCTTTTCAAATGGTACTGAAATATGTGTTTAGAATTTAATTTCAATCAAATTATCTTTATTACTTTTATTTTTTTTCCTGGAGCAATAAATTATTTGGCTATGGCCCCATGCCACTAAAAAGTCAGGTATGCCCATTTTGAAAGCTATTACAAAGAAAAGAGGAGCCAGTTCCTTTAACTGTAGGGAAAAAAATGGGAAAAGAGAACAAAGATGTAATTAGTTCAGACATATTTATTTAAATTTTTAACTCAGCACCCATACCAAAAACAGTGAATATGAGAAGTATAATCATTAATATCTATTATAACTTTATACAATAAATATGTTGTTGTTCTTAGTTGCGAAGTCATGTCTGACCCATCGCGACCCCATGGACAACATTCCTCTAGGCCTTCCTGTCCTCTACCATCTTCTGGAGTCCATTTAAGCTCATGCCTACTGCTTCAGCCACCTCATTCTCTGTCGCCCCCTTCTTCTCTTGCCCTCAACTTGTACAACTTTCCCTGTTTGAATGTCAGGGACAACCCCTTTTTATAGTCAACAGGCTGGAAAAACCCAACTAAATTTATTTACAAAGAAATCAATACTTCAAACAAGAGTTAAACCAAAAGTTCAAACAAGAGTTAAACAGGAATAACAGACCAGGACTCTAGCAGAAGATCTTCAAATGGTTGCCTTCAGCAACCAGTACCTCCCACACCTTCCCCTTTTATCAGCAGCCCCAAGGCGTGGCTTCTCATTGTCTTCTCCTCCTCTCACCGAGTTGCCTCATTGCCTTTCTCTGTTCTACTCTGCTGGATTGCCTCCTGCTCCTAGCGTCCCTGAATAGATTCAGCTGTGAATCATCTACATCCAATACCTTGTGCTCACATGGCTGAGTCTGATGAGGAACATGACAGGAGGGGCCAGGCTGAGAGTCCTGCAGTGCATCAGAGCCTCCCTCTGACACCAAAGGCTCTCCAAACCCCTCCTCCTCCTCCTCCTCCTCTTCAGAATCATCAGACTCAGCTTCCAGTATCACAGGCTGACACTGAATCACCACACTATCCCGCACCGCAGGGCCTTTCCCCCGGGTCTGCCGATCCGGATGCGGTCAGGATGGGAATTGTTCATGGAAGGCAGACACCAAAGCAGGAGCATGAATGATGGTTGCATCTTTCCAGGTGAACTCTTCTGGTCTGTAGCCTTTCCATTTGATCAGGTACTGGAAACGACCTTTAAGCCAATGGGAGTCCCAAATGCTGGTGACCTTGTATTCGGGGGCACTGTCTTCATCACAATGTTCCAGTGGGGGAGGTTCTGCTTGGCAGAGTGGACATACTCTTTGCTCAGAGACCAACAGAGACCGATGAAAAACCGGATGCACATGCAGGGTACGTGGCAGAGTTAAATGATAGGCAACTGGATTGATGACAGCCTTGATTGGGAATGGTCCTAAATATCAGTGGTCTAACTTCTTAGCTGGCCATGTTGATGGTAGGTTTCTGGTGGACAGCCAAACCTGATCTCCCACTGATAGTGGAGGCGTATCCTGCCTCAACCAATCAGCAAATCTTTTGTAATCGGCCTTGACCTTCTCTAACTGTCGCCGCACTAATTGATGGATCACTTGTAACTCTGCCATGTAGTTGTTCGCTGCTGGTTCCAGTGAGTCTAACGGGGAAAGGGGGGAAAACCGGGGGTGATATCCCACATTGGACAAGAACGGTGTCATCTGTGTGGAGGTGTGCTGTGAGTTGTTGAATGCAAACTCAGCTATGGCCAGATAGTCCACCCAATAGTTTTGCTGCTGATTGACATAGCAGCACAGATATTGCTCTAAAATTCTGATGACCTTCTCTGTCCCCCCGTCAGTTTGAAGATGATGTGCGGACGAGAGGCAAATCTTGACATCCAACACCTGCATCAACCCCTGCCAGAAACGGGCTGTAAACTGGGCCCCTCTATCAGATACGACTCTATCAGGGAGGCCGTGCAGACGAAACACCTGCTGAATGAATATACGACAAGAGGCGCAGGCTGACAGTAAACCATGACATGGGATGAAATGCGCCATCTTGGTCAGCATGTCCACCACCACGAACCAGAAGATGGGGTAAATCCGTCAGAAAGTCCATGGACACAGCCCCCAGGGCACGGGTCAGCAACCTGCGGCTCCAGAGCTGCATGCGGCTCTTCCAGCCATCTCTTGCGGCTCCTAGTCCTCCGCCACCACCATGTGCAGTCCAGAAAAGAAAAAGTGGGACTAAAAAAGTTCAACCAATCAATTCAAAACTTCTCATGAGAAAAAAAAACTTGTGAAGTTTGAATTGATTGGTTGAAGTTCTTTGGTTTGTGGGACTGCCACAAACCTCTTCTTCAGATTGCACGTGGTGGCAGCAGAGGAAGAGATGGAAGGACTGCTGGAAAGGTGAGTGGGTCAGTTAGATGGGGCATGCAGGGGTGGTGGTGGTGGTGGTGGTGGTGGTGGTGGTGGTGGTGGTGGTGG
>JAKJMR010017620.1:463109-495438 GCA_024449315.1 Daboia siamensis
GGTGGTGGTGGTGGTGGTGGTGGTGGTGGTGGTGGTGGTGGTGGTGGTGTTTCTGAGCAGCATATGGAGTCTTGGACACTGCCAGACCCCCTCCTTCTTTCCCCCCTTTTCTCTTTCTCTTTCTTTCTCTCTCTATATGTGAGTGAGAGAGACAGAGAGACCACGTCCACACACACACACAAACACAGAGAGAGAGAGAAAAAAGGGAAAAGAAGGAGGGTGTCTGGCTTTAACTGCAGGATGGCTTTAAGTGGCAGAAAGAGACAAGAGAGGCAGCAAGGGTAGGAGACAAGGAGTCAGCCTATGTCTGTGCACATGCACAGACTTAAACGGAGGCTTTCAAACCTGACAAGCATACACATGGATATCTGCAACCGGTCGTTGCAAAAAATAGGATAAAAAGGGGGGAAAGTAAGCATGACTATTTAAAGACCCCCCCCACACACACTTTTCCTTTCCTCTTTGGCACTGTTGACTTCTGCTCCTCCAATTCTGGCTGCTCCTCATGGTCTCTGCCTGCCAGCCGCTGCATTCAACTTTTATTTGCTTGGTAGACTGGGGAGAGAGGCATTCCCCTGTTTCTTTCCACTCCTGCCATGGCGATTTCCTCAGAGTGGGGAGCAGCTGCCTGCTGGGCAAGCCCTGAAAGCTTTCTTCCTCTCCCCGATCTTGCCTTACTTGCTTGTCCTCTGATGTAGGTTTCTGCTGGGTTTCCTCAACCTCCCCCCGCCCATTTTATTTTAATCCCACCACTGCCTTCCTCTTTTGCAAAGCCTCGGAAGATTCTTCTCCCCATCGGCTTCCTTGTCCGCTTCTTTGGAACCTTCACAAAAGGCGGAAAGAAGAAAGTCCCAGAGAGAGAGAGCACATAGGGCAGAGGGAGAGCAGTCTTTTCTGAGGGAGGAAAAGCCGTCCATACCAGAGGTGGACGGGGACAGGACTGGTGCATGTTTTGCCTTGTTTTGTGCATGCACATACATGCACGCATGCACACGCACATTTTGCAACTCCCAGGTTTTTGTGTGTGTGATGGAACCGGTTCCGAGTGGCTCTTTTGCTGTTTCAGGTTGCCAACCCCTGCCCTAGGGTCTTGTAGGCAAGGGCTTCAGTAATCTGGGCAGGGCCCCTGTCACTGACTTGGCCTGCCTACACGGGATACAGGAAGTGACATAGGCCTGGACATCATGTTGGACTTGGGGCCACCAGAAGGTACGGGAGACCAAGTTCAGGGTCTTGAACAGGCCAAATGCCCCGCTGCTGGGTTATCGTGACACTGGCTGAGGATGAGTCCCCTGAGTGGCCCTCCCGGAACATGGAGCTGGTTATGATAAAATAAGAGTCCATCTGTGACCGTCCATGGAGAATCTGGCCCCACCTCCTCCTTCCGCTGAGCCACCTACACATCCTGCTGCTGTGCCTCCCGAATCTGAGCCTGCATATCTATCGGCTCCTGCACTGCAGCAAAAGAATCAATGGGGAGCACTGTCATAGGCAGAAGCTTGTCTTCCGCTCGGGAATTTTCGGGCTTCCTGGACAGAGTATCTGCTCTTTGGTTGCGACTGCTGGGTATGTACTTGACTCAAAAATTGAACCTCGCAAAGAAAAGAGACCACTGAATCTGGCGTTGGTTCAATTTCCGAGTGGTCTGCAGGCTTTCCAAATTCTTATGGTCCATCCGGACCTCTATTTGATGCTGTGCCCCCTCCAGATGATGCCTCCAGGCCTCCCAATGCCACTTTGATGGCCAGCAGCTCCTTCTCCCAGATGGTATAGTTGCGCTCCGACGGATTCAGTTTCTGGGGTACCACCGGGCATCATTGCCTGGAGTAACACCACCCCAATGGCAATGTCAGAGGCATCTGCCTCCACGACAAACGGCCGTTGCAGGTCAGGATGCTTCAAGATGGGCTCCTTCATGAAGGCTTCCTTCAAAGCCTGGAAAGCCCATTGTTCTGGAGCGTCCCACTGAAATCGAGTCTTTTTCTGGAGGAGCTGAGTGAGGGGGGCTGTCAGGGTAGCAAATCCGGGGATGAAAGCCCAATAGTAGTTGGTGAACCCAAGAAGTCGCTGAACATCCTTCATACGATGTGGGGGTTGCCAACTCTGCAAAGACTCGACCTTACTCGGTTCCATGGTGATGCCCTTAGGAGAAATGCAGTGACCCAGAAAATCAGTGGTCACTGGTAGAACTGGCACTTCTCCAATTTAGCATGCAGCCGATGTTCTTGGAGTCTCTGCAGGATCTGATGGAGATGCTGATGGTGCACCTCTCGCGATGGAGAGTAGATCAGGATGTCATGCAAGTAGATCATGACAAACTGATCTAACAAATCCCAGAAAATATTGTTCATGAAATGCTGGAACACGGCATCACCGTGTATTCAAAGTATCCGTATCAAGTACCAAATGCTGTCTTCCACTCATCACCTGACCGAACTCTGACAAGGTTGTAAGCTCCAAGCAAGTCCAGTTTCATGAAGATCTTTGCCTCCTGGAGTTCGGGGATGAGGGGCAGCGGGTAACAATTGCACGCCATGATTGCATTTAATTTTCTATAATCGCAACAAAGCCGCAATTCACCAGACTTCTTTTTGACGAAGAGCACGGGTGCAGACACTGGCGAGGATGAGGGGTGGATGAAACCCCGAGCCAAATTCTTGTCGAGAAAGTCCCACAATGTAGCCAACTCGGGGTCCAACATGGAGTATAAATGCCCCACTGGGAGAGGCGCGTCAGGGACTAAATCAATGGGGCAGTCATAGGGCCTGTGTGGGGGTAATTGATCCGCCTCCATCTCGCTGAACACATCAGCATAATCTGTCAGTTCGGAAGGCAAGGAAACCCCTGGGGAACCCTCCACCCGGCCAGCACAGATATGGCGGGTGTGGTCCACGCACTGCAAGCTTGGGAAGGTGACCAAGTTCTGTGACCAATAGATCTGTGGGTCATGCGTCCGGAGCCACGCCAGTCCCAAGACCATGGGGAAATGAAGATCTGAGGTGATATAAAACTGGATGGTTGCATGGTGGCCTTAATTGGCCCAGACAGGAGCACTCGACCATTGATAGTCTCCACTAACATGGGCGTTTCCAACGGGCACAGGGGAACAGCCCATTTGGCCACAAATGCTGAGTCCATAAAATTTGTGGTGGCCCCAGACTTTGTAATAATGCCGCTTGGTGTGTGTGTGTGAAAGCCCTAATAAGCAGGCATATACATAGAATGAAGGCTACTGCTAAGCTTGTAAGCCACCCTGAGTCTTTGGAGAAGGGCGGGATATAAATGGGATTAAAATAAATAAATAAAATAAACTAAGGCATATACTGGAATTCCTTTCAGCTTTCCGGGGAGGATCAGACGTGCCTCCAATATCAGATGCTGTGGAGGTCCACATGCAGCATTGGAAAGACGTCGCTCGGTGTTGTGGGATGCCCGACCTAACACACCTTTTAGATCGGGCTTCCTCCCCAGGAGCAAGCGTCTTTTAATTTCTTGGCTACAGTCCCCATCTGTGGTGATCTTGGAGCCAAGGAAAATAAAATCTGTCACTACCTCCATTTCTTCCCCACCTATGTAGTGTATGCTGCTAAGCATACACAGGAAATACCAGCACAGCAGGGGGCTGGACAGCTCCAGGCTATAACTGCTTTGGCGGGAAAGCCTGAATGGAGTGAGTCATTGACAGCCCCAGGCATGGTCAGCTCTGGCTGGAAGCCAGGGTTTAAACCTATTGGCCACCTGCACTGGCGGGAAGCCCAGGTTCAAATCTATTGGTCACCATTCACCTGGGCAGGTATAAGAACGCCAGGTAAACCCCTTTGTCCCCAGCTTCATCCTGATCCAAATAAAGAAGTACTACCCAGCTCAAGTGTCCGTCTCTCTGTGTGACCACGCGACTTTGCACTGGCGACGAAGGTGGGATCCTGCACCGGACAACGCTAGCCGTGGATGGAATCCAATCGGCAAATCCGGATCCAGATGCAGGACGACCGAGACGGCAGAATGACACAACTAGGTCAGTATCCCCTTTTCAATAGCGGCTGCCCCGAGGAGTGGGAATCGTTCGTGGGGCAGCTCAAATGCTACCTACGAGCGAATGGGGTGAAGGAAGACCAGCAGAGAGCGGCGGTGCTACTCTGCAGCTGCGGCACGGAAACATACCAGCTGGCAGTCAGTCTCTGCACTCCCGATGACATCCACTCCGTTGGGTACAACGAATTGCTGGCGAAGCTGTCAGAACATTTCAAGCCCGAGATATCTGAGATCGCCTGGCGGTACCGGTTCGAGAAGCGGGACCAGCGGCCAGGTGAGTCTGCCAAACAATACATGGCAGCCCTGAGGCAGGCAGCTCGCCTCTGCAACTTTGAAAACTTAGAAATCCGACTGTGGGATCGGATTGTCTGTGGGTTGAGAGACAGGAAGCTGCGCCAGAAAATTTTTGCCAAACAGAAACTGACCCTGAGGGATGTCCAAGAAGAATTCCTAGCCTGGGACGCGGCTGAGGAGTCCGAGGCGAGGGAAGGCGGATCCATCCACCAGCTGAGAGGGTACAGAGATGCAGACGAGACAGAGCTGGAAGTGGATGCCATCAACCGGCCACAGCGACCCTTCAACCCCAACCGAGGCAACGTGAGGGAACCGAGACCAGCCATGGCGGACGAGAGAGCCCAGGAATACAGATGTGGAGTGAACGGACCCCGGTCTACCCAGCTCCACGGCCACAGCGCAAATCGTCCCCGGTCTACCCAGCATTGCGGTTGCGGCCCCCGGTCTACCCAGAACAGCGGCTGCGGACAACCCCGGTCTACCCAGTGCTCCGGCTGTGGCACGAACAGCTCCCGCTCTACCCGTTGCGTGAGCTGTGGAGGACAGCATCCCCGGTCTACCTGCCGATTCAAGTCAGCGAAGTGTTGATCATGCGGGAAGACAGGGCACATTGCAGCGGTCTGCAGGAGCAAGCAGCGGGACAGCCTGCACGAGGTGGAAGCTGAGTTCCAGCATGCTACAGGTACCAGGAAGCGGTTGCTGGGACTGACTGTGAGCCACACAGCGGGACGGCTGGGCGTTTTTCTAACTGGGGCTCCTGCGGCGTTAACCCCAAAAATAAAACTGAGGGTGAGGCTGCAAGGGGTCCCCTGCATGATGGAGTTGTACTCAGGGTCAGCCGTGTCCATCAACTCCGCAAGAACATTTAAGGAAATCTGCAAGCGGAGAGGCCAGCGGGTTCCCTTGAGGCCATCCAGACTGACCCTCTCCAATTTCCAAAATTCACTGATTAAAGTCCGGGGGGAGGCGTCGGTGAGGGTTCAGTACAAGGGCTTCAAGGGCAAATTAAGTGTGCTGATCGTCGAGGGCCAGCGGACTAGCCTTGTGGGGTTAGGGTAGTTCAACGCACTGGGCATTGGAATCACAGGGATTAACCAGACGCAGAGCCGTTTTTCCCTCAAAGCTGTCTGCAAGGAATTTGCGGACGTGTTCGATGGGCAGTTGGAAAGGTACACGGGCCCCCCAATCTCATTTAGGCTAGACCCCCAGGTGCAACCCATAAGGATGAAGGCGAGGCGAGTCCCGTTCGCGCTAAAGCAAAAGATAGAGTGGGAATTGGATAAGTGGTAGACCAGGGGGTGTTAACACCAGTAGATGGAGCAGAATGGGAAACTCCCATCGTAATGCCGCTCAAAGCAAATGGGGAAATTCGGATTTGCGCTGATTATAAGGGGACCATTAACCGAGCTTTAAGTGCCCACTCCTATCCGGTCCCTGTGGTCAGCAGTATCCTAGCATCCCTACAAGGCGGGTTGGTGTTTGCTAAATTGGACCTCACTCAAGCTTATCAGCAACTGCCGGTAGACCCAGGGGCTGCTAGAGCGCAAACGATCATCACTCACAAGGGAGTGTTCTGGGTAGACCGGCTGCAGTTCAGGGTTAGCGTAGCACCTGGAATTTTTCAGGAGGTGATGGAAAAGACTCTCAAGGGAATACCAGGGTTTTGTCCCTATTTCGACGACGTCCTGATCGCAGCTAGCTCCATGGACGTACTAGCAGACCGTTTGAAGGCATCCTTGAGAGGTTCAAGGGGGCAGGGTTGAAGCTCAAAAGGGACAAATGCAAGATTGGGGTAACTGAGACAGAATTCCTAAGGTTCAGAATAGATGCTCAAGGCATCCACCCATCTGCATCAAAGGTTAGGGCAATCAAAGAAGCCCCTGCTCCCAAAAACAAGCCTGAACTGCAGGCATTCTTGGGGCTCCTCAATTTCTACCACGCATTCCTGCCACACAAAGCCACAATTGCAGAACCCCTACACAGGCTGCTGGACAAGCAAGCACCCTGGAACTGGACTGACAAGCATGCCAAAACATTTCAAACACTAAAAAACATGTTAGCAAGCAATGACACAGTCACACATTTCAGGAAGGACAAGCCAATCTGTCTTGCGTGCGATGCATCCCCTTATGGGATTGGAGCAGTGCTCAGCCATCTAAAGGAAGATGGAACACAGGCTCCCATTGCCTATTATTCCAGGACCCTGTCGGCTGCAGAGCGGAATTACGCTCAGATAGACAAAGAGGCACTGGCAGTGGTTGCTGGAGTAAAGAAATTTCATGATTACCTTTATGGTAGGGAATTCTTAATCTTCACAGACCATAAACCACTATTAGGATTATTTACAACAGAGAAGCAAACTCCACAGATTTTGTCACCTAGAATATTAAGGTGGTCAATATTTCTCTCTGCATATTCTTGCAAACTGATGCACAGGCCAGGGAAGGAGATGGGGCATGCTGATGGCCTCAGCAGACTTCCCCTGATGGACAGTGAGCCAGATCCAGCACCGGCTGCTCAAATACTGGCAATTCAGGAACTGCCAGAATGCCCCCTCAACGCAAAGGACATAGCCTCAGAGACACCAAAGGACAAGGTTCTGAGCAGGGTACAATCGTGGGTGAGCAGTGGGTGGCAAGACAAATCGCCAGGGCAAGAGTTCACTGCTTATTTTTCCAGAAGGCATGAATTGTCCTCACACAAAGGATGCTTCTTGTGGGGAAATAGGATCATCATTCCCACAAGACTCAGGGAAAAAGTTCTCCAATCATTACACGAAGGACATCCAGGGATAGTAAGAATGAAGGCCCTGGCAAGGAGCTACCTGTGGTGGCCAGGGTTGGACAAGGAGATAGAAGCACGGGTAGCGGGGTGTTACACATGCCAGAGGACACGGCCAGAACAACCACATGCACCAGTCCACAAGTGGGAGGAAACACACTCACCCTGGTCCAGGGTGCATATAGACTATGCTGGCCCCTTCCAAGGTCACACATTTCTGGTAGCTGTAGACAGTCATTCCAAATGGCTAGAGGTGGTGCCTGTAAGCAATTTGACATCAGCAGGAACCATTCAAGCATTGAGGGGGATGTTTGCCACACATGGGTTACCTGATGTAATCGTGTCAGATAATGGAACACAATTTACCTCCTCGGATTTCCAGGTGTTCCTGAGGACCTTGGGGATTAGACACGCTACCTCGGCTCCCTTCCACCCTGCCAGTAACGGATTGGCAGAACGATTCGTGAGGACAACAAAAGATGCTCTCAAGCGCATAGTGCAGGGAAATTGGAAGCAAAGACTAGCCACATTCCTCCTTCACCAATATGCAACACCTTGCACTGCCACAGGCAAACGTCCAGCAGAACTCAGATGGGGCAGACGCCTCATAACAACATTAGACAGGCTCCACCCAGACAGGGTAGCCGCAGACACCGGAACCCCCAACATCAAAACACGTTTCAACTCAGGAGACCTCATCTGGGCTAGGAACTACAGCACAGGTCATCCATGGGTGCCAGGGGAAATATTAGAACAAACAGGCCCCCTGTCCTACAGAGTAAGGATGGAGGGGGGACTCCTCTGGAAAAGGGACCTGGACCAGCTGAGGAAAAGGGCTCCTGAAAAGGTGGTAGAGGACACACTGGGGGTTGAGGAGGAAGAGTCAGCACAAACACATTCACCTAGGAGGGTGGCTGGAGAGGTCCAGTGAAAACCTCTGCCCAGGCAGGAGACTGACAGAGAAACCAGGCAGTCACCAGAACTCAGAGAAACCAGGCAGTCACCAGAACGCAACAAATCACACACACAAACACACAACAACCTTCCATAACAGGAGCAACGAGAAGGAGAACATAGTCATATCACCACACCACCTGGAGAACTAGTACCAAGAAGGTCAAGCAGGCCACACAAGGCGCCAAGCTACCTCGCAGATTATGTGCGTTCATAGGGGAGGCGGCAGAACAATCAAGTTGTATCAATTGTAACCATATGTACAGTGTAAATATGTGTATATAGTATGGAGATGGTTTGACAGAGGAAAGTCCTCACTATGGGGGAAGGGGTGTAGTGTATGCTGCTAAGCATACACAGGAAATACCAGCACAGCAGGGGGCTGGACAGCTCCAGGCTATAACTGCTTTGGCGGGAAAGCCTGAATGGAGTGAGTCATTGACAGCCCCAGGCATGGTCAGCTCTGGCGGGAAGCCAGGGTTTAAACCTATTGACCACCTGCACTGGCGGGAAGCTCAGGTTCAAATCTATTGGTCACCATTCACCCGGGCAGGTATAAGAACGCCAGGTAAACCCCTTTGTCCCCAGCTTCATCCTGATCCAAATAAAGAAGTACTACTCAGCTCATGTGTCCGTCTCTCTGTGTGACCACGCGACTTTGCAACCTATTTGCCAGGAATTGAGAGGGCCAAATGCCATGATCTTGGTTTTTTTAATGTTGAGTTTCAAGCCCACTTTTGCACTCTCCTTCTTCACCCGCATCAAGACGCTCTTTAGTTCCTCTTCACTTTCTGCCATTTGAGTGGTATCATCTGCATACCTTAGGTTGTTGATGTTTCTTCCGGCAATCTTAATTCCAATTTTTGACTCATCTAGCCCTGCCTTTCTCATGATGTGCTCTGCATATAAGTTAAATAGGCAGGGTGACAGTATACAGCCTTGCCAGACTCCTTTCCCAATTTTGAACCAATCAGTGGTTCCGTGTCCAGTTCTCACTGTTGCTTCTTGACCCTCATATAGGTTTCTCAAGAGACAAATAAGATGGTCTGGTACTCCCATCTCTTTAAGAATTTTCCATAGTTTGTTGTGATCTACACAATCAAAGGCTTTAGCATAGTCAATGAAGCAAAAGTAGATGTTTTTCTGGAACTCCTTAGCTTTCTCCATGATCCAATGTAAGTTGGCAATTTGATCTCTAGTTCCTCTGCTTCTTCGAAATCCTGGCTTTACTTCTGTTAGTTCTCTATCCACATACTGCTGGAGTCTAGCTTGTAGGATTTTAAGCATAACTTCACTAACATGTGAAATGAGAGCAATGGTGCAATAGTTTGAACATTCTTTGGCATTGCCTTTGAATGAATGAATGAACCTTTATTATCAAAGTACAACATGTATACAGTGAGTTTGGCTGAACCTCTCTTCGTGCCCCACAACTCACAGTGACAACAAACCCACCAATTTCTTTGGAATTGGAATGTAAAATGACCTTTTCCAATCCTGTGGCTACTATTGAGTTTTCCAAAATTGCTGGCAAATTGAGTGTAGCACTTTTACTACATCATCTTTTAAGATTTTGAATAGCTTAGCTGAAATACTGTCACCTCCACTAGCTTTGTTGTTGCTCAGATTTCCTAAGGCCCATTTCACTTCACATTCTAAGTTGTCTAGCTCGGGGTCAGTGACCACCCAATTGTGGTTATCTGGGACATTAAGGTCGTTCTTGTATAGTTCTTCTGTGTAGTTTTGCCACCTTTTCTTAATGTCTTCTGCCTCTGTTAGGTCCCTGCCATCTTGGTCCTTTATCATGCCTATCTTTGCATGAAATGTTCCCTTCATATCTCCAATTTTCTTGAAGAGATCTCTGGTCCTCCCTATTCTATTGTTTTCTTCTATTTCTTTGCACTGTTCATTTAAGAAAGCATTCTTATCTCTTCTAGCTATTCTCTGGAATTCTGCATTCAATTGGGTGTATCTTTATTTTTCTTCCTTGCCTTTCACTTCCCTTCTTTCCTCAGCTATTTGCAAAGCTTCCTCAGACAGCTATTTTGCTTTCTTGCATTTCTTTTTCTTTGGGATGGTTTTAGTTGCTACCTCTTGTACAATGTTGCGAATCTCTGTCCATAATTCTTCAGGCACTCTGTCTATCAGATCTAATTCTTTAAATCTATTTGTCACCTCTACTGTGTATTCATCAGGCATATGATTTAGTTCATATCTGATTGGCCTAGTGCTTTTCCCTTTCTTCAGTTTAAGCCTAAATTTTGCAACGAGAAGCTCATGATCTGAGCCACAGTCAGCTCCTGGTCTTGTTTTTACTGACTGCATCTTTGGCTGCAGAGCATATAGTCAATCTGATTTCTGTGTTGGCCGTCTGGTGATGTCCATGTGTAAAGCCGTCTCTTGGGTTGTTGGAAAAGAGTGTTTGCTATGACCATCGTATTCTCTTGATAAAATTCTATTAGCCTGTGCCCTGCTTCATTTTGTACTCCAACGACAAACTTGCCTGTTATTCTGGTTTTCTTTTGGCTTCCTACTTTAGCATTCCAGTCCCCCATGAGGATAAGGACATCATTTTTTGGTGTTAATTCTATAAGGTGCTGTCGGGCTTCATAGAACTGGTTAGTTTCATCCTCTTCAGCACTGGTGGTTGGGGCATAGACTTGGACTACTGTGATATTGAATGGTTTGCCTTGGATTCAAACTGAGATCATTCTGTCATTTTGGGGATTGTATCCCAGTATTGCTTTTCTTACTCTTTTATTGACTATTTTATTTATTTTTTTATTTTAATTCCATTTATAACCCGCCCTTCTCCGAAGACTCAGGGCGGCTTACAAGCTTAGCAGTAGCCTTCATTCTATGTATATGCCTGCTTATTAGGGCTTTCACACACACCCCAGCAGCATTATTACAAAGTCAGCTTAATTGCCCCCAACAATCTGGGTCCTCATTTTACCTACCTCGGAAGGATGGAAGGCTGAGTCAACCTTGAGTCTGGGGGGATGCGAACCTGCACGAACTGCAGGCAGCTGGTATTACTTAAGGAGGCATTAGCCCACTGCTCCACCAAGGCTCAATAGACTATGAAGGCTACTCCATTTCTTCTGAGGGATTCTTGCCCGCAGTAGTATACCTGATGTTCATCTGAATTAAATTCGCCCATTCCTGTCCATTTTAGTTTGCTGATTCCTAAGATGTCAATGTTCAGTCTTGTCATCTCTTGTTTGACCACGTCCAGCTTTCCTTGATTCATGGATCTTATATTCCAGGTTCCTATGGAGAATAGATCTTCACAGCATTGGACTTTCCTTTCACCACCAGATGCATCCACAGCTGAGCATCCTTTTGGCTTTGGCCCAGTTGCTTCATTCTTTCTGGTGCTACTGGTACTAGCCCTCTGCTCTTCCCCATTAGCACATTGGACACCTTCTGACCTGAGGGGCTCATCTTCCAGCGTCATATCGTTTTGCCTTTTGGTACTGTCCATGGGGTTTTCATGGCAAAGATACTGGAGTGGGTTGCCATTTCCTTCTCCCGTGGATCACATTTTGTCAGAACTCTCTGCTATGACCTGTCCATCTTGGGTGGCCCTGCATGGCATAGCTCATAGCTTCATTGAGTTACACAAGCCCCTTCACCACGACAAGGCAGTAATCCATAAAGGGGACAATAAATATAACAAGCAACTAATCTACAGTATAAAAATAGAATGTGAAAGACCTATAATTGAGTATAGACATCATTAAAAGCAGTAAACTCTGTGTAGCATTGCTTCTGACATATGTGTGGAGATTCTCCATGAATAATTTATTTTATTTATTTATTTTATTACATTTATATACCGCCCTTTCCCAAAGGACTCAGGGCGGTTTACAGGGTAATTAAAAAACACAGATATAAAAGTTAAAAATAAATTAAAAAAAATTATATTAATCCCTGCATTAATAAAAAACCCAGTTCAAATTAAGATTAAACTAAATTAAAATTAAAAATTCTCAGCCTGGGCCAGAGAGCTTGAAGAGCCAAGTCTTTAGGTCCCGACGAAATGAACGGAGGTCGGGGGCAGTCCTCAACTCCACCGACAGCTGGTTCCAAAGGGCAGGCGCACCCACAGAGAAGGCCCTATCCCTGGGTGTCATCCGCCGGCAATCTGTCACCGGCGGCACCCTGGGAAGACCCTCCCTGTGGGAGCGCACTGGACGAAGGGAGCTTGATGCCGGCAGCAGGTGTTCCCTCAGATGTCCCGGACCCAAGCCATTTAGGGCTTTATAGGTCATCACCAGCACCTTGAATCTCACCCGGAGGGCAACCGGAAGCCAATGCAGCTCGCGGAGTAGAGGTGTTACATGGGAGTATCGGGAAACCCCCATCACAACTCGTGCGGCCGCATTCTGCACCAGCTGAAGCCTCCGAGTGGTCCTCAAGGGCAGCCCCATGTAGAGAGCGTTGCAGTAATCTAAACGGGAGGTCACGAGCGCATGAGTGACTGTGCGTATGGCATCTCGGTCCAGATAGGGTCACAACTGGTGCACCAGGCGAACCTGGGCATAAGCCCTCCTGGTCACGGCTCCTATATGATCTTCAAAATTGAGTCGTGAATTCAGGAGGACGCCCAAGTTGTGAGCCCTATCAACGGGGGGTAACACCTCACCCCCCATCGTTAGAGATGGAATAGTCTGGTTAACCTGAGATGCCGATATGCACAGCCACTCAGTCTTGGCGGGATTGAGACGAAGCCTGTTTCTCCCCATCCAGACCTGGACCGCCTTCAGGCAACGGGACATCACGGAGAGGGCATCGCTGGGTTGGTTCGGGGTGGAAAGAAAAAGTTGGGTATCATCAGTGTTCTGATGATACCCCACCCCGAAACCACGAATGATCTCACCCAGCGGCTTCATATAGATGTTGAACAGGAGAGGCGAGAGAACCGACCCCTGAGGGACTCCACAAATGAGAGGCCTCGGGGCGGATCTCTGCCCTCCCGTCAACACCGACTGCGAACCATTTGGAGTCTTGATTATATTTTTAAGTAAATGAAGGATGGTTAAAAGTCATATCTAGAAGTAATTCCACTCCTTTCTTTGAACAGAAGCCAGAATTGAAATATGTACAGAATCCTTTCTGTTTCCTATCCAAGTGCAAATCCTGTACTTTTATATTGATAACTTCCATAAAACCAAAATAGTATTGGTGGAGAATGAACTGTTTGTATAAAAGTTTTACAGACAGATTTCTTAGACCCTTCGTTTTTTGGTCTGTATGATGGCCAAACTCTCACCCACATTCTCCCCCTTCCTATACAGGTAGTCCTTGACTTGCGACCACAATTCAGCTCAAAATTTCTGTTGCTGAGCAAGACAGTTGTTAAGTGAGTTTTGCTCCATTTTACAATCTTTCTTGCTACAGTTGTTAATTGAATCTGGCTTCCCCATTGACTGCTTGTCAGATGGTCACAAAAGGTGATCACATGACCCTGGGATACTGCAACCATCATAAATATGAATCAGTTTCCAAGTGTTTGAATTTTGATCACATGACAATGCGGATGCTGAAACTGTCATAAGTATGAAAAACAGTCATAAATCACTTTTTAAAGTGCTGTTGTAACTTTGAATGGTCACTAAATGAACTTTGTAAATGAGAACTAGCTTCAATGGATTTCCTTGCTTCTGTGGAAATCCTGAGTTCTGAGGAAATGAAGATTTTTCTTCTACTTATTAAGCAGCAAGTTCCAACATAGCCTGGAGGCAGTGGAAAGAAAGGTAAATATGCTTTCTATATTTACACTTGTATTTCCAACTTTGAAACACATAATGCCCTTATTAAGAATCTTGGCCATTGATACTTTTGAATGAATAGAAAAAATACTTTTAAAGGAAGCAAGACTGATAATTTTTATTTATTTCATCAGTAATGTGCTTTATTACAATGCTCGCTGTTTGTTACCATAGGAACAGGTCCCCCCAGAAGATCCTTCTCAAATGAAAGTAAGCCTGGCAGATCCAAAGTCAATATCAATAACACAAATTAAAACTAAAAGGCCAGTGAGCCAGCAGTCTGTCCTAACTTTATCTATCTTTAATCACAGACAGATGCTCTCAGAATGAAGCCAAGCTATGCTGGCAAAGAGAAGAAGCCCTTGAATAGGAGGAGAGAAGATGAAACAAAGGCTTCTCTTGTCTGACCTTGGCTTGACAGCTTAAAGCAAGGCAGATGAAGGGTTGAAGAGAGTTTCTGGGCAGGATGGCATTCACATCTAAATGCCAAAGTCCACAAGGAATCATCTAAGCAGATTAACCACAGAAAATTTTGAATGGAATTTAAGAACCCAGGGTCAACGTAGCCATGACGGGTGGTAAGCAGGTGTATTATTGCTATGCCCTCATCATCCATAAACAAAACTGAGGGGCAGATTACCTGAAAGAAAAATGTGGAAATGAGACATTAAAAAAATCCTTCTAGCAGTTTTTTCTCAGTCTGTCTCTTTTCTAGGTTGAAATCAGACTCAGAGTAAATTGCTGAAAACAATGAAGGACAGAGAAGCAGGCCGAGACCAGTGTTTATTTTTTGTTTGCATTTCCCCATTTTGCCTGTTTCCAACTATATCCTGAGTTGGTCCTTCTATTTTGTATGGAAATAGGAGAAACACAGGGGACACTTAAGGCAATGCTACATTGTTGTTACACAAGGTTGCATCCTTTGCACATGCATTCTGACATCACAAATGTGTTTAAAAGTAATGGAGCTAGTTTTGTAAAAGTGTACCACTGCTTTTCTCAGTGACAGAAGCTTCCAGTTCTGTGGAAACCCCTGGGACCATCATAAGAATTGCTGCTTCATTACATTTGATGATAGGCTTTGTAATGTATTGCGATTTTTACTTGAACTGTTTCACGTGTCTGAATGTTGCTTAAGGTTGCTCAATGGTGTGTCTGTGTAACGGTCACTGACTAAGCCAGACTTGTTGTCTCCAAGAAGATCATTGGATGATGTGGGGTGGGAAATGGGTTCCTTTAAATCTATTGGCTGCCACCTAGCGGCCAACCATATAAGTAGCTGTGCAGCAGCCTCTGTTTCAGTTCTGTTCCTGTTTGTCTCAATAAAGCATGTTCCTGTTTGCAACCTTTCGTCTCGCTTATAGCCTGCAAAGAATCGGCTACATAACAGGCTTGCTTATGGCTTTTGACAAGTTATACTAAATTCTTTCTGTTAGTCATATGATTACAGCCTAACTGGTTGGCTTGGCAATATATAAGCCATGATTTGTAATGTATTGTATCCCTTTAAATGTGTAATGATTGGCCAATGCTGTGTTCTTTCAGAGGCCATAAGAGGGAGCTAGAGACATAGCTTCTCTCTCTCTGTGTTAGTTACTCTGTTACATTGCTTGCTGATTATTGTTGATTGTGGTTTTGCTACTGTTTGCTAAACGCAAAGAACTGTGTTTTTGACTTTTGGACTGGTAAGACGACTTTGTATTGGATAACTCTTGAACTGTTGATATCTTCTCTGTACCCATGTATGACCTGGACTGTTTATTCTTGACTTGTGCTACTTCTAAAAGTAAAGTTTTTTCCTTTTTTACACCTCAGTGTATCAGTGTAGTTGCTGTGTAAAACCTGACTACTCTCAGTACCACTTCTTCTGTGCATTCTCCTTGTTGGCTCAGGAGATATTCTGCACAAACCCTGTCACTTTCTGCACACAATAAATGATAGTTGAAACAGTTCATAAACTAAAGATGGTATATGGGCCTCTTTATTGTTGGATCAACATCATTTTAAGGGAAGAAGAAAAGCTGCTATAGCAAGATTAGAAACTACCGCCCCTTGGTTTTCTGCAACAGGTAATTTCATAGATATCTCTGTGTCACTTTCTTGGCAACAATACCGAAGCAGGTTTCCATTGCCTTCTTTGAAGATATTTTTTAGCCTCAAGTTTAGTCAACAGCTGTGGTTTTACATGGAAGTCTTCCATATAAGTATTAACCAGAATTGAATCTGCTTAGGTTAGCTTATGAAGCAAAAATCAACCAAGAATTACCACACTGCTATTACCTTTAATTGGGCTTAAGAGAAGATTTAACTTCTCCAAGGTAGGCTAAAAAGTGGCCCAGAGATGGGCAGCAAATTAAATAAATAAATAAATAAATGGAAAAGCTTCATAAATAATATTGGGATCATCTCAGGACATCCTATTAGCTGTCTCTGTGAGATCAGTTGGCTATAATGTCTTCATAGTTAAGTGTATCACTCTTCCCAGTAATTGTAAAGAAGTTGATGTATGGGAGGAAAGGTTAACATAGTAAAAATCAATAAGTAATTTGTAGAATGCAGCAACAGAACCTCAAAGGTAGTGGCTAAAGTTTTGAGGGAGAAATTAGAAGCTATTCCTAGATCTGTTGGCTCAAGATTATCAGGTTAATAAGACTAACTCCAGCCCCTAATGTAGGAAAAGAATGGATCTTTGTATAGGTTGTTCTCATTTACTTACTACCTCACTGAGAGAGAGAGAGAGAGAGAGAGAGAGAGAGAGAGAGAGAGAGAGAGATGGATGGTTGCCATTTGGGAGTCAGGTGACATAGTAAGGCAGGACCTTCCATTTATGGACAAACAGGTTGGCCATTAACTCCAAAGAGCAGGCTGCAGCATTGCAAAGAATAAAACAGATTGGCTCCAGTCTACAAGTAAAATGCAACAGAATAAGAAAAAAATAATCTGCACTGCCAAAACCAGTGAACATATGAGTGCAGAGGTCCACAGCTGATTGAGAAGCAATGCAAAACTGTCATGGAAGTACCTTTAGTCTGCTGAAAGAGCTTTCAAAAATCCTTTAAAAAAAGAGGCTTGCCACACTTCATTAAACCTCAAAGAAAGGCAGCACCTTCACTTTGGGTAAAGTTTGCTAAAAGCATATCAATCAGAGAAATTTGAAAGAATTCTTGAGCAGCTTGAGAATAAGATAAAAAAACACAGTAGCCTCATTCTCAGGGGAACAAAACCTTTGAGAAATTGCAAGGCAAACTTTGGCACAGTATTAATTCAGATTTCTGGCAGTAATGTGTCATTCTCTGGAAGTCTTCAGGACAAGGAGAATTATATAGAGAAAAAGAAGGTGCCAGAAAATACCTCCCCCCCCCAAAAAAAGGAGCATCAAAATGATGATCAAATTCAGTTCTGGCTTTGGCCATACCTACTGTTTGCTTTGGACCTTTCCTGATTGGCATGAAATGCATTTCTCAGTAGAACACACTTTTGGGAATAGAGTAGTTATCAGAACCATAGTACAATAATAATTATAGTCTATATTGATATTTTGCCTTTGCTTTCTGTAGAATATTATCAGAGAGATCTTTTTAAACCCATGCTCCAACCCTATTCTTTCCATTATTTTACATCATTTAAAAACTGATTAAAATTCAAAATATGTGTCAGGGTCCTCTATAGGCAGGCTTGCCTGCAATGTTACCATTCTTTTAAATAAGCATTTGGAAACAATTCCTATTTCACTTGCAGCATTGGCTCTTATTTAAGCAATTCTTAAATAGTACAAAAATAAGCATATAACAGGTGACAGAAAGCTCAACTTTAAATGCATTTGCCTCAGGGAAAAAGCAATCTGAGCAAAAATTTTTTATTACTAATACTTAACAAGCTCACATGCCATCAAAATAAGCATGAAGCCTAAGACTCAAGTGGCCCATTCTCTGAATGAAAAGAAAAAAAATAGCCTAGAAGAGACTTTTTGGTAATTTCAATACTGAAGTACACGGGATTTAATGCCTGCAATTTTATTTTTTTGAATAACTGTTAAAAGATTGGAGGATTTTTATATATCCCACCATCTTTGATGAAATAGCTTCTATTTTATTTTTCTTATTTTAGTTTGATTACTGATTCATTGAGGTATAGCAACAAGCTCAGCCAAACCCAATTTCTGGTTTCCAGTATTATGATTCATTTTGTGTATTTCATCAGATCATTGCCTTCAGTAATCCATCGCTTCATTTTTTCTGTTAGATTATTTAGGGTGAGAGGATTATTTGTATGAATACATGTTTCAAATCTTTGATTCCCAAATACGAAACAGAATTTGCACATTTAAGCAGCAAATTTAAATGGGTTTTCTTAATAGTCCTCACTGTGAAATTATTTAAATTATTGGTTAGTGTCTCAATGTCATTATTTTGAATATCAGTTTTGTTGGTTCTATGTCTATTGTTTAAAACAACAAAGTCACCTGCAGACTAGATGCATGCAAAAAATCAACAGTGACTAGACAAACATGGTAGAATCATGCTTGGCATGGTGGATTTCTACATGGTTCCTTCCCATTACATCACACTATTATTTTCACAGTTGAAAAGTATGCTAATGTGTAGAGACTAATATTCTTCCCCTCCCTAAACAGATGTTAACATTATATAAAAGGATAAACAGGATCTTCAATATATATTTGCTTTGCCAAACCTAGAAGGCTGTAGATTTCAGAATAATATTGTATTTCTCAAAATAATATGGGGAAAATATTTACAAAGTTGGTAACAGGGAATAGATTCTCCTCTGATTTCTTCCTTTCCACCTTATATTGCCAGATGGTAAGGCAACAATTTAAATAGTGTGAAATGATGCACAAAAAACCTCTGATTATAGAATTCCACATGGAACGAAATTTGCTTAGGCTTCTTGAATAAGAAATAAATTTCATTTGCTTTCTTCTTGTTTTGCAGACAAAAAGGTTAAAGAAATACTTAGTTACCTTCTCCTCATTCTCCAGAACATTCTGGAAACAACCAATGAGAAGATTTTACGTACTGAGAGGACAACCACCTGATGCAAATAATTAAAAGCCAGGTTTTCTAGTCTGGAAATTGGCCTTTTCAGCTATATGGAGAGATAATAGAACTATATTTAATTGGAATTTGTGGCCTTCTAAATTAAAGATCTTCAATATTTTCAGAATCATCTCTAATACTCCAGCCAAAAAACTTTTTCAATAAAGTGTTTGTATACTGTATTGAACAATGCATCTCAAATCCAGCAGTAGTGATTTTTCTTAGTACTAAATGATCGTAAAAGATCATACCAGTACATTAAGAATATATTTATGCTGAACACTAAGATAGTTCTCTTCCTTCAGTGTAGGTCTTAGCTTCATTATCTCATTATTTTTGTAATCCAGGCCTAAACTATAAATTTAGTAAACAGTCCAGTTTTAAAGTCTTTAAGGCTGAATCGTAGCCTTTACTTGGCCTGCATTAAAATTTTCTCATTGACAAGCATGTAACTAAAGTAATCCTCCTCTCCATAAATCTGCTCTAGGTAACAATCCAGATGGTGTCAGAAATCATCCTTTTTTAAATTCTTTAACCTTTGCTTATATTGTGTGAAACCCTGGAATCCAAAATCAAGCTAGTATTACTCAGGAAGTATATTTCAAGAATGTTAGAACAGGCTGTTAATATGTGTATTGCTGTGTGTTGAGTTCTTTAACATGCAGGAAATATCAGAATATCTCCCATACAATTGGCAGAACAGCATGACTATCAGATGCTTACCTATGAATTCTTGCAAGACCCTTATGTGTTCTGTCCATAGTAGGGGCATATGTGGGAAGGATATTTAATACTGTAGGGGTCAGCAGCTGCCCAAAGAACTTGAGAGTCCAAGCAGGCAAATCAGGAGACTCAAATTGAGGCTTCCAGGTCAAGCAGAACTTTATTTGGCCAATTGAAGTGCTGAAACACTGGCAGTTGCATTCAGAAGTGCTACACAGTGGTCAGTTAGGCACTTCTATTTATACACAGATAACAACCAATCACAATGTGACACTTGTAGGCACACAGAATGTGTACCAATCATCTATCAGTATTTTCCTGCTCTTTCCCTGTCTCTGGGTGATCTTTCTACCTCCACAAAATGGTGTCCCTAACAGAAGCACAGTGTACAGAAGCAAGATGGCAGTCATTATGCTAATAACAAGAATAACCTTTTGTATAATCCCTATATTTCCCCTCTTTCAATTTTGCAACAGAATGCTTTCTGTCATTAAGAAACCATAGGTGTGTATTTTCTTGGAAGCACGGTGATATGTATATATGTTAAAGTATTCACATGTTAAAAGGTTACGAGTAATAAGTTACTGAGGGAAAATACGGCTGACAGGAAAACACGCGGCAATCTGACAGCTGTCAGATTGCCGCCGGCTTCCGTGCAAGCGCAGGAACTGACAGCTCCGCACATGGACTCGAGCTGTCAGAAGCCGGTTCAGCCGATTGGTCCAGCAGCCGGGCGGGAGAAAGCCAGGTCGGGGATTGGAGGGAACAACTTACAGCTGGCTATAAAAAGAGGGCGAACCGACTGTTGGGTGCCCAGGTTCCTGAATAAACAGCTGAGACCAAGCCTGCTGTCTCCGCATCATTCCTGCAACCCACGAACCATCGCACTGGCGACGAGGATGGGATGCGCTTGCTGAGCTGAAGTCACTGAGCTGAGGAAGGGCAATCCTTCGAGTCACTCAGAGCTAGTCACTAGGAAGTTATAACTTCCACCTCACAGCAAGCCTAGGGAAACCGAGACAGCATGGCAGTGTTCGGCCAGATACGCGAGTTTGACACCAGATACCCCGAGTGATGGGAATCACACCTGGGCCAAGTTGAAGGATTCCTGCTGGTTAGCAAAATAACCAAAGACAGGGCCAAGGCAGCTGCCCTCTTGTACTTAAGCGGACCTGCGGTGTACGACGTGGCTGTGGGGCTGTGCAGCCCAGAACCAGTCGCGCAAGCAACATACGCCGAGCTGACGGAGAAGCTCAGCAAACACTACATGCCAACGCGGTCGGAGATCTATTGGAGGGTCCAGTTCGCGAAACGACGCCAACTACCAGGAGAATCGGCAGCCGACTTCATCGCAGGAGTAAGGCAGGCCACTCGCTGGTGCCAGTTCCCCGACTTGGAAGACCGAATAAGGGACCAGCTGGTCATAGGACTGAGAGACGAGCGCCTCCAGAAAAAAATCATTGCCAAACCAACCCTGAATCTAGCTGAAGTCACGAGAGAGATTCAGGCATATGAAGACAGCCACCAGGGAGACACCGTGAAGCCAGGATACGGTCAAGCCGGTTCCGTAAATCAAGGAGAAATAGCCCACAGGGACAGTGGGGAGCCGGAAGACTTCAGCGACGTGGACGCCATCCACCGTCGGTTCGAAAGACTTCAGACACGCAAACCCGACCGAGGAGATGGGGCTAGACCCAGGACAACAACCGAGAACCGCGAACCACCTGTGCCAGCTGCGGAGGAAGCCACATCAGGTCCTCGTGCCGGTTCAGGAATGCCAAATGTGGAAAAGCCGGGCACATCAAAACAGTGTGCCGGAGCCGTAACCGAGAAGACCTCCACGAGGTCGAAGCAACGTCCCCAGGTATGATAGACCCACAAAACCCGACAACCGTGCCCCCCATGTACCTGGTACAGGCAGTAGACCAGGATAGGGGGCGGGTAGACAGCAGTTTGAACCCGAAGTTTAGAATCAAAGCTAGGCTACAGGGACTACCTTGCGAATTGGAGGTAGACTCCGGCTCCGCAGTCACCTTAATTTCGGGGAAGACATTCAGGGAAATTTGCAGTAGAAACCGCAGACAGATCCCCTTAAACCCACCCAAAATAATACTGGCGGACTACCAAAAGTCCCCGATTCCCTTGAAGGGCCAAGCAAAATTATGGGTGGAGTTCAAGAAATTCTGGGGACTCCTAAATGTCCTAGTCACCCAAGAAGACAGATCCAACCTAATCGGGCTGGACTGGTTTAAAGCCCTAGGGATTAAGCTAACGGGCATCCATGCAACACAGGCTGCAAGCCTCGAGAACGTCTGCAAACAATTTGCAGACGTCTTCGACGGCTCCCTGGGCAAATATATGGGGCCCCCTATTTCCCTGAAATTAAACCCAGGGGTCTCACCCATAAGAATTAGAGCAAGAAGGGTCCCCTTCGCCCTCAAAAAGAAGATTGAGGACGAACTGGACCGTCTTGTCAAAATAGGAGTCCTAGAACCCACCGACGGAGGGTCCTGGGAAACCCCTATAGTGACACCCATCAAGCCAAATGGCCAAATTAGATTATGTGCGGACTATAAAGCTACGTTAAACCGAGCGCTGAACGCACATGCTTACCCGGTCCCCGCAGTAAAAGACGTCCTCTCCTCTGTCCGTTCCGGCGCCATCTTTGCCAAGCTGGACTTGGCGCAGGCGTATTTGCAACTCCCTGTAACTCCTGAAACCACAGATGCGCAGACGATCGTTACTCACCGCGGGGCGTTTAAAGTTAAACGCCTTCAATTTGGCATTTCGGCAGCCCCAGAAATTATGGAAAAAACATTAAAAGGAATTCCTGGGGTGTGCCCATATTTCGACGATGTTCTCATCGCCGGAATAAATAGGGACAATTTGGCGGACCGCCTGTCAGCTGTTCTAAGAAGATTCAGAGCGGCAGGTCTAAAATTACAAAAAGACAAATGCCAAATAGGGGTCCCCTCAACCGAGTTCCTGGGGTACAAAATCGATGCCCAAGGAGTCCACCCAACGGACTCCAAAATCAGAGCAATAAAAGATGCACCAACGCCAAAAAACAAACAAGAGTTACAGGCATTTTAGGACTCTTGAATTTTTACCATTCTTTTTTACCACATAAAGCCACCTTAGCGGAACCATTACACCGCCTCTTAGATAAGGGACGCCCTTGGCTCTGGACATCAGAACTTGATGCCAGTTTTCAAAAACTGAAAAACGCCCTGTGCAATAGTTCCACAGTCACCTTGTTTAAGGAAGACCTTCCCCTTTGCATCGCCTGTGATGGATCTCCATACGGGATTGGGGCAGTCCTCAGCCACACAATGCATACTGGCATTCAAAAACCGATAGCATTCTTTTCTAGGACCCTCACCAAAGCTGAAAGGAATTATGCCCAAATCGATAGAGAAGCTCTGGCCATCGTTGCCGGAGTTAAAAAATTCCACGATTATGTATACGGAAGGAATTTCACTATTTATACCGACCACAAACCCCTTCTTGGTATTTTTACATGGAACAAATTAACCCCACAAATTTTGTCGCCTAGAATTTTAAGGTGGTCGACCTTCTTGTCAGCCTACTCATTCGAATTAATACACAAACCTGGGAGGGAATTAGGACACGCAGATGGCCTCAGCAGACTTCCCCTGTCCGGTGTAGACCCGGACCCGGCTCCAGCAGGACGTATTTTAGCAATCACGGAGCTACCTGACTCCCCTTTGACGGCAAAGGATATCTCCTCTGCCACAGTCACTGACAAAACTTGCAGCCGAGTATTACACTGGGTTACAGCAGGATGGCCTGCTTCATGCCCAGGACAGGAATTCCAGGCGTTCTTCGCAAGAAGACAGGAGCTGTCATCCCACTGGGGATGCCTCCTGTGGGGAGATAGGGTGATAGTACCAGAAAAACACAGAGACAGAGTCTTGTTCATACTTCACGAAGGTCACCCAGGGATTGTAAAGATAAAAGCCCTGGCAAGAAGTTATGTCTGGTGGCCGGACATAGATAAAAGTATTGAAAAGCACGTTGCGGGGTGCTACCCTTGCCAACTAACCCGCTTAGCTCCACCGCAAAGCCCAGCACACAGATGGGAGACAACAAAAAATCCCTGGTCCAGGGTCCATTTAGATTTCACTGGACCGTTCCAAGGGCAAACCTTCCTGATCGCGGTAGACAGTTTTTCCAAATGGCTTGAGGTAGTTCCAGTCCACAACATCACAACGGCTGCCACAGTACAGGTACTGTGGGGGCTGTTCGCCACACATGGCCTCCCCGACATATTAGTGACCGATAACGGAGCCCAATTTACCTCTCGTGACTTTCAGATGTTCATGAGGGGCAACTCTATTAAACATATCACATCGGCTCCGTTTCACCCCTCCTCCAACGGATTGGCAGAGGTCATGGTACGTTCCACCAAAGATGCCCTCAGGAAAATAGTTAAAGGAAATTGGCATCATCGGCTGTCCCAGTTCTTACTCACCCAACACACCACCCCTTGCACCACCACGGGGAAGTCGCCGGCTGAGCTACGATGGGGACGTCGCCTCACCACCCGACTGGACAGATTGCACCCTGATAGGTCTGCACCGGAAGCAGAGCGTCCCCTACCACCAAGGTCCTTTGAAATAGGACAATTCGTATGGGCCTGCAACTACGCAGAGGGTCCCAAATGGCTGCAAGGGGTCATCATTGACCAGACTGGACCACTTTCATATTTAATTAACACAGAAAGCAACAGACACATTCGAAGACACACAGACCAAATTCGCAACCGACAACCCCAAAACATTTCACTGCCGGCGCAAGCTACACAAGAAGCACAATGACAAGAATTCGAACCTGCAGTCAACCAACCAAGGCTGGGGGAAGGGGGACAAGAGAACGGAGAACCCCCCCGTCATTCTAGCCGGATTAGACGACCCCCATCGTACTTACAGGACTACGAATGGCACGGCAGCCAGCAACAACGAAAGGAGACGGAAGACACCAATTCAGGGGAGGGGTAAGGGGTGATATGTATATATGTATATATGTTAAAGTATTCACATGTTAAAAGGTTACGAGTAATAAGTTACTGAGGGAAAATACGGCTGACAGGAAAACACGCGGCAATCTGACAGCTGTCAGATTGCCGCCGACTTCCGCACAAGCGCAGGAACTGACAGCTCTGCACATGGACTCAAGCTGTCAGAAGCCGGCTCAGCCGATTGGTCCAGCAGCCGGGCGGGAGAAAGCCAGGTCGGGGATTGGAGGGAACAACTTACAGCTGGCTATAAAAAGAGGGCGAATCGACTGTTGGGTGCCCAGATTCCTGAATAAACAGCTGAGACCAAGCCTGCTGTCTCCGCGTCATTCCTGTAACCCACGAACCATCGCACACTGTGAGTGTCATAACCTTTGCTGGTTTATTAGGTTTACCAACTCTTACAGAGGAAGCTATAAAGGTCATTCCCAAGATGGTGGAGGTGACCATTTTTTGTATAAGAGGGACCAAACAAGTCCTCCAAAAGCTGGGACCACGAGGAAAAGCACTCTTTTCCAATCGCTAAAAATATCAGAAAACCATCCCTTATCCACTGTTCCAGTCCAAGTTTTCTCATATGGTCAGTGATCTCCTCAATCACGTTCCCCTGGTCATTAATCTGGAGGCAACAGTTTGACAGATTGAATTTTCCACAAACACCTCCTTCCTTTGCTAGTAAGCCAGACGGTTTTGGTATATTGCAGTAGTTAACTGGGTGTGGGTTTTAGCAAGCATATTTAAAGCCAGAGGTGTCTCGTTGGTAATGATCTCTAGTACAGCTTGTAATCTAATAATTCCATTGAGCATATAAATGGGAACTTTTGAACTTTGAACTTTTGTTTGAACTCTTTGTAAATAAATTTGGTTAGGTTTTTTCCAGCCTGTTGATTATAAAAAGGGGTTGTCCCTGACATTCAAACAGGGCCAGTTGTAGGCTGGAACAGAGCAATTTCCAGGCCTTCCTCAATATCTATTTCCAAATATTCCTCAATTACTATTACTAAACCTTCCTCAGTTCCTGTTCCCAAATATTCTTCAGTTCCTGTTCCCAAATATTCCTCAGTTCCTGTTCCCAAATATTCCTCAGTTCCTGTTCCCAAATATTTCTCAGTACCTATTCCAAAATATTCCTAATATCTGTAACAATTCTATGTACATCCACAGTCCTTCTTCTGATGTCCTCACTATGGACTAGAGCATTGGAAAGCCTCCTATAATGTTTGGGTTCAAGCAATCACGGATCTGCAAGGTGCTAGCTGGGCCATTGTTACAGGTCTAAAAGGGCCAGGAGCTCTCTTGATCTCATCCCCAGTCTGCACCAGTTTTCCTGGACACTATGCCGAAGGTCAGGTTGAAGGAAAACCCAGGCCTTCGAGTCCCTGTTCAGGCACCAGTAAATATGTAGGGGTCAGCAGCTGCCTGAAGAACCTGAGAGTCCAAGCGGACTTATTAAGTTTGCAAATAAATTCAGGAAATGGTTGGCATATAAATTGGAAAAAGAAAAAGGAAATAAACTAATATTAAGTTACAAGGATGAAGTATTGTAATAACAGATAATGCAAAAATGCAAAAACTGTTTCATCAATATTATTTTACTTTATGTAAAGTTCAAGAAATTTCCTCGGAAAAGGTGGAGTAATATTTACATAAATAGAATTTACCAAGTATCATAAAGAATTGGAGACAAATTTTGAATGGACCTATAACAATAAAGGAAATGTAGGAAAAGGGAAAGCTATTAAAGAAACTAAAACAAGAAAGACACCTGGTCTATTTGAGCTGCTGGGATCATTATAAATGTTTTGAGGATCAATTTTTATAAGCTTTACAACAAACCATGAGTATTATTTTACAGAATGGAAACATTCCTTGTTAAAGTCAAGTCTTCATCCTCTTTAAGTATTAATCCTAAATTAGCCCCAGCAGCTGCTGTGTGCCTAGTGGTTGCTGTTTGTCCAACAAATCATGCAGTTGCTCCAGCTGTTGAACCAAGTCACACTGAACCCCCACATTCAGGTTGGCTCCTTGCACAGGCCCTGGGCTGGAGTGATGATGGTGGTGGTAATCGGGGCTGTGTGACCGATGGGAGGAACTGTCATGGCTCTGACGGTATTGGTGATGGTCTGTGCTTCAGTAGCATGGGCATCTCTCGGGGCTGTCATAACGATCCTGCCATCTGGAGCTTTCATGGCAGTTATATCTGTCAGGAGACCATGATGAATGACACTGGTCAGGGCTTCTCCAAGGGCCAGTACTGTCATGAAGGCGTCTCTCGGGGCTGTCGTAATGATCCTGCCATCTAGATCTCTTGCAGCGGTGATGCCTGTCGCAGACTATGACGAACAATGCTGATTGGGGCTTCTCTGATAGCCAAGGCAGTCACATTGAGGGTGATGTTCTGGGCTCCTTGATGCTCAATGACTGCCCAGACTGTCACCCTGCAACAGATGGTCAGGACTCTTCCTTCCCTCTGGACTTGAGGTATATGCTGGTGGCTCTGAACATGGAGTTTCTGCCTGACCTCCATCTGGGCTTCTTCTGGACATAGATTGGTGCTGACCTTGCCGGCCATCATGCTCACTAGTGGGTAAAGTGCAAGTGACCTGTCCCTCGCTTCTCACCTCTAGCCTCTCGAACTTCTCCACCAACTTCTCCACCAGTTGGCTACAGACTGCAGACAGGTACCTCCACTCATCTGAATCTTCTGCCGCCACCAACTTTTTCGTTCTTCTCCATTTGGGGGAGTGTGATTCCCATATGGCACCTGCTTGCAACTCTGACTCAGCCATTCTTGAAGCACTCTTCTTTGATTGGGCTGCCTCAGAATGCTTAGGGTCTTCACTGGGCAGGGTCCACTCCGAGGACCACAATAGCTCCCCTGTTTTGGGCCTCACTCTCGCTGTCAGGATTTCCAAACTCACTTTCTCCAATGGTGCAAGGGTTTGTGCTCCCTCCACTGAGGCAGTTGCCGTGGACGGGGTGCTGGCTGTGGGTGGATCTTTTTCCCCCTGTGTTGAGATCTTCTTTGAATCTTTGTTAACCTCCCCTCTGATTTGGGATGATGACTGGAGCTCAGGACCCCAAGGATGATAAAGTAGAATTGATTCTTGGGTTAATGTCATGGTTCCGATAGATGAAACCAGTTAAAAGAATTTCAAGGCAAAGATTTCTTCCTTAAAGAATATTTTATTAGGAAACAAAGTATCAGCACTTACATAGTTAAACCCAAGAATGAGAGTCCCTCCTCCCAGTTACAAAGTAACAAATTGCAATTCCCACCCCACAAGAGCTGTCATAAATCACATCCCCCAATTAGCACAGAACTCAGGCTTTTCTCTCCAGCCTCACAGCCCACCAAAAGTTTATCAGAATATGTCCTTGAGTTCCCACATTTCTACATTGTTATGACTAGCTAAACCTTCAGGCATTTACCCCATTCCTCCTTCTGCATCTGAACTCTAAAAGAATAGAAAGGCACATTAAAAGCCTGGTTTTTCAGTTGTCAGAGTGACGACATCCATTGTCACAGCGTTGACACTTGGATATAGAGAAGCCTTTTGACAATTTGAATTGGATTTCCTTGTTCAAATTCTGGAACATACGAATCCTGGAGATAATTTTATTAAATAGGTAACATAGATTTATACTTCACAAAAAGCACAAATAATTGTTAATGGAGAATTAATAAAACTTTGTGTAATTCAAAAAAAAAAGGAACAAGGCAAAGATGTTTTGCGAAAATGAACTCTTGTTTAGTTCTTGAGGTACTGAATAGAGGCATATGCCAAGATGAGAGTTAAGATTAAAAAAGACATTACGACATTATACATTAAGGACATTTATGAATGACCTGGTGTTAGTTTTAGAAGACTCACTAGAGGGGTTATTTATTTATTTGTTAAATTTATTTGCTGCCTATCTTGCCATGTGGCTTAGAAACAGTAATAGGAAAATTAAATGACTTTAGTTTTCCAGCAGGTTTTAATGATCAGAAGATGATGTTAAGAAATATGAAATTAGAAGATCAAACAGAACTGATAGATAAAACTGGTTTTAAGAAAAAACTAAGGGTGGCTGGCGGCGAGGGGAGTTGGAGTGCCGCTTGTGGAGTTCCTCAGGGGTCGGTCCTCTCGCCTCTCCTGTTCAACATCTATATGAAGCTGCTGGGTGAGATCATTCGTGGTTTTGGAGTTGGGTATCATCAGTATGCTGATGATACCCAGCTTTTTATTTCGACCCCAAACCACTCCAGTGATGCCCTCGACGTGATGTCCCGTTGCCTGGAGGCGGTTCGGGTCTGGATGGGGAGGAACAGGCTTCGGCTCAACCATGACAAGACTGAGTGGCTGTGCGTACCGCCATTTCAGGAAATTCAGAATATTCCATCTCTTTCTATGGGGGGTGAGCTATTACCCCGCGTAGATAGGGCTCGCAACTTGGGAGTCCTCCTAGATTCACAGCTTTCTTTTGAAGATCATTTAGTATCTGTGACTAGGGGGGCTTTTGCCCAGGTTTGCCTGGTGTGCCAGTTGCGGCCCTATCTAGACCAGGATGCCTTGCGTACAGTCACTCATGCGCTCGTGACCTCTCGGTTAGACTATTGCAACGCTCTCTACATGGGGCTGCCCTTGAGGACCACCCGGAGGCTCCAACTGGTGCAGAATGCAGCCGCGAGAGTTGTGTTGGGAGTTTCCCGATACTCCCATGTTACACCTTTACTCCGTGAGCTGCATTGGCTTCCAGTTGTCTTCCCGGTGAGATTCAAGGTGCTGGTAATGACCTTTAAAGCCCTACATGGCATGGGTCCGGAATACCTTAGGGAGCACCTGCGGCCGGCATCAACTTCCCTCCGCCCAGTGCGCTCCCACAGAGAGGGCCTCCTCAGGGTGCCACCGGTCAGAGAATGCCATCTGGTGGCCCCCAGGGGGAGGGCCTTCTCTGTGGGTGCACTGGACTTGTGGAACCGCTTACCGGTTGAGCTCCGGATGGCGCCCGACCTTCGCTCCTTCCGGCGTGATTTAAAGACCTACTTGTTTGAACAAGCCGGCCTGGCCTGATGGGTTTGGGTTTTATTATTGCTTTTAACGTACTGTATTTATTGTGGTTTGTATTGGGCATTATGTTTAATCTTTTTTAATTTTTATATCTTTGTATTTTTGTATATATTGCCCTGTTCACCACCCTGAGTCCTTCGGGAGAAGGGCGGTATACAAATAAAATTTTTAAAAAAAGTACTTGGGTATTTATATGACAAATATGAACTGTATGTTATTTCAAAATAATTATATGTTAAAACATGGAATGAAATTAAGATCATGTTAAAAAGGAAGAAATTAAAATTATCACTGTTAGGAAGAATGTTGCGATAAAAATAAATGTTTTCCCTAGAATGATGTTTTTGTTTCAGACAATACCAGTCACATAATGGCAAAAAGATGTATATAAATATATATAGCAAGAGAAAGTAGTTAAATATAACTTCATTTGACAACTATGATAAAAATTGTTGTAAAATCAGATCTAATCCAACTTATGACCTCAATGACTTTCAGTGGAAATTCCAGTCCTAATTGTGCTAGTAAGTTGAAGACTAACTATAAAAATTACGAATGAGAGAAAGGGATATTAATTATCAGACTTAAGCAATCATTGTAAGGGGAGTTTCACTCTTCTCTCAGCAATCTTAATGAAAATTACTCCTCTGAAACTACTATTTATATTGTAGAAATTTCCTATTGGGGTAAAAGAAAACGCTTCTCCTAATATAAAGATTGTTTTCAGAGTAATAATGTGTGTTAACTACAACAGGAAAAGAAAAGACTAAATAATTCTAATTCCAAGAATATTTGGCATAAATATCATTTGTATGTTTTAAATGCTTCTGCTTTCGATAGGTTTGAAGCCCTGAGTAATCTATTGATTCCTGGAAGTTAAATGGATGTAAAAAGGGAACAACACAATGAATAATCCCCTCAAGTGTTAAAGCTTTAGCATGCTGGTGGAGAATTCCGAAGAGTGATTTACTGTTCACACAAGCATTTTATTTTATTAAAGTTGGCTTGGTGCCCAATCCTTTGGCATTTTAAATGTAAACTTAGAACAAAATATATTGCTTTATGTTGAATGTTTTTAACCTCTATTGATCATTTCAACTGGAAGCACAGAATTAAAGGTCTTTATTATTGAAGTGGAAAAGATTACTTCTTTACTGTTCTCAGCCTGTAGATATCCATCACAGTCCCCAAAGCACCCATCATTAATTCTTCTTTTTAGGAGCTAAACCTATTTAATTAATTAATTAAGTTTATTTAGGCTTCAAATAAAATCCTTACCCTTGCTTATATCCACGTATTTTGGATATGATATGAACTTAATGGATTTGGAGGCTATTTGCTATGTCAGGGCTTTTCAACCTTTTCACCCATTGTACCACTTTTAGGATAAGGCAATCTCTGAGTACCACCAGTCCCCAGCAAGGTATCAAAAACTTGACCAAAAAAAAAAAGGAAAAAAAATGATAAAGTACAGATAGTCCTTGACTTACAACAATTTGCTTAGTGACTGTTCGAAGTTACGACGGCACTGAAAAAGTGACTTATGACTTATGGCTGTTGCAGCATTCCCAGGGTCATGTGATTTACATTTGGATGCTTGGCAACTGATTCATACTTATGACGATCACAGTGTCCCAGGGTCATGTGATCACCTTTTGCAACTTTTTGACAAGTGAAGTCAATGGCCGGGGGGGGCAGCTCATCATTCAGGTTGCAGGATGCCTGTGTGGGGGAATCCATGAGTCTCTGGTGGAGGGGGGTGGGACTGGGGTGGGTGCCCTCCTTCCTCCCTCTCTCCCATTGTCCCTTCCTTCCTTCCTTCCTTCCTTCCTTCCTTCCTTCCTTCCTTCCTTCCTTCCTTCCTTCCTTCCTTCCTTCCTTCCTTCCTTCCTTCCTTCCCTCCTTCTTTGTCCCTTCCTCCTTCCCTCCCTCCCATTGTCCCTCCCTCCCTCCCTCCCTCAGGTTGCAGGATGCCTGTGTGTATCGGGGGTGGGGGGAGAGAATCTATGGGCTACTATTGTGAATGGGCAGGAGGGAAACCAAACTTTTCAATAGGCATGTTACTGTTTATACTCTGAAGGGCAAATATCCCTACCTTTCTTCTTTCCTTCCTTTCTTCCTTCCCTCCCTTTGTCCCTTCCTTCCCTCCCACTGTTCCTACCTTTCTTCTTTCCTTCCTTCCTTGTTTTTTTCTTTCTTTTAACTTGATTGTATTTGAAGAAGTTCTTTCTATTCCTCCACCAACCTCGGTTCATTCTCAGCAGTTCACAATTCTGGGCTTTTTTTGTCACCTTTTTGTTTTTCCAGTTCTTCCCTAAGATTTTTGGGTCACTTTTTCTCTTCTTTTCTCCTCCATTCTCTGAGCAATTGTGCTTTCAATGACTCCAACTCCCTCCCTCACCCCACCTCGTCTCCTTTCCCCATTAATTCCTCTTGCTACCAGGCACTTTCACTTTCATGGCTCCTTCCCCAGGTGCTTCACATCTAGCTCTACGGAGGCCTACAAAGGGTCAAGGGAGAGGAGCGGGCACAGGGCCAATAAGGAGCCCTGCTAAAAGGCAATGCTGCATGAAGAGAGAGAGAGAGAGAGAGAGAGAGAGAGAGAGAGAGAGAGAGAGA
>JAKJMR010017620.1:495448-521913 GCA_024449315.1 Daboia siamensis
GAGAGAGAGAGAGAGAGAGAGAGAGAGAGAGAGAGAGAGAGAGAGAGGGAGGGAGGGAGGGAGGGAGGGAGGGAGGGAGGGGGAGAGAGAGAAGGGAAGTGCAAGTGCAAGTGCCTCTCTGTCTCTCTGTCTCTCTGTAAATGGTGGAGGACTGGGAGCCGCAGTTGAAGGCTGAAAAGCCTTCAGTTGTAACTGCTCACATGTGTTTGTGTGTGTGTGAGCAGGGATCAATGCTACTTTCCAGGTGATAAGTGCTTCTTCAGGGCTCAGCAGATGTGCCGGGATCAATGCTGCTTTCCAGGTGATTGGTGCTTATTCAGGGCTCAGCAGCTCCAGCTGGAGCCTGGTGCTGATCCTGGTGCTTCTGCTGAGCCCTGACTGCCCCGAAGAAGTGCCAATCAGCTGTAAAGCGGCACTGATCCTGGCACTTGAGCCCTGGCAGCCCCGAAGAAGCATGGATCAGCTGCAAAGCTGCACTGATCTTGGCGCTTGAGCCCTGGCAGCCCCAACACCAGGCCACCACTTCCCTCCAGCCTCCTCACTGGCGAGGGCTGCCACCGGGAAGCCATCGACCCGCTGGGAGTTCTCTATGGACTGGAGCCCATTGCCGGAGGTCGGGGCTGGCCATATGGAGTCTCCAGCTGATTGGCACATATGGCCAGCCCTGACCTCTGTCTATGGGCTCCAGTCCACGGAGAGCACCCGGCGAGTCGACACAGCAAGGCTGGTGCATGGGCATGATGCTGGGGGGGTACGCATACCACTGGTTGAAAAACCCTGTGCTATGTTGTCAACCTTCCAGCTTTGATGGGGCCAATGTGCCAAGTTTACTGAACATCCAAGTAAAATACATACTTCAGATCAGGAAAGGTATCACAAGTCCAAGAAAATACTAGAGGGGTTAGCAGGAAGTATCAGAGATACTATTAAAAGCAAGAAGGCTTTAAAAATGGCAGATGAGAGAGAGAGAAAAAATCAAATAAAAAGAGTACTGGAAAATAGCCAACGTGACTGTTTTTTTTAAAAAAAAAGAATCAAAGGACAATGTGTTACTTTAGCATCTATTCAAGTAAAACTTATTCAAAGTATTATTAAAGCAAAAATAATCACAAAGATAGAACAACTCTTGTTGAAGAGGATCAGACATGATTTTGCAAACTAACTTTGTAAACTTTGAAAGTGTCAGTGAGTGTGTATGCAAAGATAGCCTAATAGATATTATATACTTGGTTTTCCTAAAGCCTTTGACAAAATTCATTGCTAAAGGTTTTTGAGTGAACTTAGTTACTGTTATGTATTTGGTTCTTGCAGGCATTGAATGAGATGGAGGGTTCAAACAGCAACAGGCTTTATTGAGAGTCAGAACATAACAGAATCAAACTAATAGCTGCTATGCAGCTATTTATACAGTTGGCCTCTAGGTAGCGACCAATAGATTTAAAGCAGTAGTTTCCTGCCCAAAAACCTACTTAACCGGCTAGAGACAACCAGTCTAGTTTGCCCCAGCAACCATTACAAAACATTCAAGTAAAGTCAGCCATTAACAAACAGTTTAAACACAAGCAAGTAATTACAACATATAAGGCCATTACATTACACCCTTTTCCCCTGGATAGCACAAACTCTCATTTGCTTACATAATCTTGTAGATACTTAGGTGGCCTTTGTGCTCATTCAGAACATCGGGGGGTTACTGGGATCTCCCAGTCTACCTGCTTGCCTGCCAGGCTGGGTAGACCTGGGCTCTGTGGTTTGGTGGAGTCAAAATGACTTGAGTCCCTTTGGTTGGCCTGTTCCAGTCGGCCCAAACCAAAGTCCAATTGTGCAGCAAAATTGGCAGAGTTGCTACTGGCTGTAGGATGACTGTCCAGCTCCTGTAATACAGTCTGTGTCCCTTGGGGGAATGCTTCTACAGCCCCTTCCCTGTCTCTTGTGCAAGAGTTCTCAGAGTGTGCAAACTGCTCTGTTGATTACTGGCTTGTGGACACAGTGTCTGTCCCTCTTGGAGGTCCTGAGCCAGTGACTGCTTTGCTAGCCGCCGAGGCAACTGATCAATGTGTCGGTGAATGACTCACCCATCTTCCAGGACCACCTTGTAGGAGAGTGGTCCTGACACTTTAACAACCTTCGCTGCCACCCACAAGGCCCCTTGCCCCTAATTCTGAGTCCAAACCTGGTCCCGCACTTGTAAGTTCCTTGGTGCCTTTGGACATGCCAAGTCCGAAGATACTTTGCTGGGATGCAGCCTGTTCAGTTTAGTGATCAGCCGCTTGCCCCAACGAAGCACTGCTGGGCTCTTGTCTGTGGTGGTGCAAGGTATTGTGTGCTGGCATAGCAAGAAATCGGCCAGCCTATGGTGCCAATCCCCTGTGACAATGCATTTCAGGGATGCCTTAGTTGGGTGAACCATGCGTTCAGCCTGCCCGTTCAACGATGGGTGAAAGGGAGCCCACGTGGCATGCCTTATGAGGTTGGCCCTGAAAAAGACCTGGAATTCTGATGCAGAGAACTGGGTCCCATTGTAGGAGACTATGATGTCCAGAAGCCCATGTGTTGCAAACAGTGACCACAGCACCTGGATGGTACTAGCAGTAGTCATATTGGAAATTGGAAGCACCTCCAACCATTTAGAGTGGCTATCGACCACTATTAAAAACAGCTGTCCCTGAAAGGGCCCAGCAAAATCTATGTGGTTTCTTGACCATGGTGTGTGTGTTTCCTCCCATCGGTGGACAGGGGCCTGCAGCATCTCCAGTCTGGATTGTTGACACGTGTAACACCCATGTACTTGGGCCTTGATAGCTTTATCTAGCCCTGACCACCAGAGGTAGCTCCTCGCCAGTGCCTTCATCTGGATGATTCCCTGATGGTCTTCGTGCAGAGACTGGAGAACCCTGGGCCTGAGTGAGCTGGAGACTATAACCCTACTGCCCCAAAGGACATAGCCCTTATGAGCTGACAGCTCATTTTTACGTATAAAAAACTTTGGAACTCTGGTCCCGGGCTATTTTCAAGCCATCCTGTATGAATCCATGCCAAAATGCGACTGAGGGTTTTTCTGGCTGCTGTCTCTGCAGCGACAACTCCCGCATGTAGGGGGAACTCTGGCAAATCTTGTATGGCTAAAATGTGTGCAGCTGGAGCCAGATCTGGCTCACGTGCAGCAAGAGCAATCTGCTAAGGCCGTCTGTGTGGCCCATTTCTTTGTCCGGTTTGTGGATCAGACTGTAGCTGTAGGCCGAAAGGAATATAGATCACCTCAACATTTGTGGTGAAAGAATTTGAGATGTCTGCTTGTTCATCATGAACAATCCTAGCAAGGGTTTGTGGTCAGTAAAGACTGTGAAATGTCGCCCATACAAATAGTCATGGAACTTTTTAAACTCGGCTACAATGGGCAAGGCTTCTTTGTCGATTTGCACATAATTGTACTCTGCAGAAGACAGTGTCCTTGAGTAATACACGATGGGAGATTGTTTTCCATTGGCCGACAAATGGCTCAACAAAGCCCCAACCCCATAAGGGGGTGCATCACACGCGATGCAAACTGGCAGCTTTTCATTAAAGTGTGTGAGCACCGAGTTTGAGGATAACAGTGCTTGGTCTGCCTGGAAACTTCTTTCGTGGACCTTTGTCCACTGCCATTGAGTGTTTTTGTCTAAGAGCTGGTGTAATGGCTCTGCCACTGTGGCTTTATTTGGGAGGAATGCATGATAAAAGTTTAGCAGGCCCAAGAAGGCTTGAAGTTCCCCCTTGGACCTAGGGCTTGAAGCCAACTGAATTGCTTTCAGCTTTGCCTCTGCAGGATGGATGCCATCAGCATCGATACAAAATCCCAGAATTCAGTAGACTGAACCCCAATCTTGCATTTTTCCTTTTTTAATTTGAGTCCCGCTGTGCAGAACTGCTGAAGAATGGCTCAGAGCCACTCAGCCAGAACTTCTGTGGACTCCCTGGCAATGAGTACATCATCAAAGTAGGGGCAGACCCCCGGAATACCCTTGAGCATATGTTCCATTATTCCTTGATAAATCCCTGGGGCTACACTCACCCCAAATTGTAGACGGTTGACCTTGAAGGCCCTCCTATGTGTGACAATCGTTTGGGCAGCTGCCTTGGCCTCGTCCACCAGCAGCTGTTGATAGGCCTGTGCTAAATTTAATTTAGCAAACATGCGGCCTCCTTACAATGACGCCAGAATATGGCTGATGACTGGGACAGGGTACACGTGCTGTTGTAGTGCCCGGTTATTGGTGCACTTGTAGTCAGCACATATTCGTACCTCTCCATTGGCCTTGAATAGCATTACAATGGGGGTTTTCCACTCCCCACTGTCTACGGGCTGCAAAACCCCCTGTCTGACAAGTTTGTCCAGCTCTGCATCGATTTAATGCTTTAACGCAAAAGGCACTTGATGGGGCTTAACCCGGATTGGCATTACCAGGGGATCAAGTTTAAAAGTTATCGGAAGGCCCTTGTACTCTCCCAAACTTGGGCCAAAAACATCTGCAAATTCCTTGCAGACTGAAGATAAGTCTGTTGTTTGTGTCCGGTGAATGCCGGTTACTTGGATGCCCAATGCATCAAACCAATCGAGCCCTATGAGGCTCGTACAATGGCTTTCCACCACCACAACATCTAGTGGGCCTGAAAACCCCTTGAATTTCACTGCAAGTGTGGCTTTGAGTGGCTTTGACCTCCATTCTGGAGTTCTTGAAGTCGGTGAATAAAATGTTAGATGGTCGAAGTTTGACCCATCTGTTGCTACAGCTTCAAACATGCCGGAAGGTTCTGATTGAGATGATGGGCACAGCAGAGCCTGAATCTAGTTTCATTTTACATGGAACTCCCTGAAGTTTGACCTGCAGTCGCAACTTCTGCTTAAGAGGTCGGTGGGCACCAGTGTGGAACATGCTCCTATGACTGGAGCAGAACCCTACTCGGTGTTGCCCTGGGGCCCCAGTACCTCTCCTGAATGACTTGTCCAGTTGGCGGTTCCTCTGGTGACCTCAACAGATGACAGCAATGTGGCCTGGTTTTCCACACACCTGGTACGTGGCTGTTCTGAAATGGCAATCTCTGTGTTGTTGGCGGCCTCTGCAACCCATGCACCTGGGGAACAGAACTGCCTTGTCAGATGGCCTTGGTCCTTTCTCCTGGTGTCTCTGAATCTTGTCGACTACGTGGTTGGAATCGGTGTCTTCCACCCACTTGGCATCCTTGTGGTGGACGGTCTTTGTGTTTGGCACACTTTTGGAGGGGCACAGCACCTTCATTGCTCCTCTGGTGGCTTTGTACACCATGACCTCCTTCAATGTCTCTTGAAGCGAGAGAGTCTCCTTAGCAAAGAGTTTTTGTTGGAGCTGTCAGTTCCTGAGTCCACAGACTAAGCGGTCCCTTAGTCTCCCTTCTAAGTCGGCAAAATTGCAAAGACGTGATGCTTGCTGAAGCATTGCAATGAATTCTGTCACCGACTCTCCATGTTGTTGTTCGTGTTGCTCGAAGGCATGCCTCCGTGCTATCACATATAACTTCGGCCCGAAGTGGTCGCAGAGTTTCTTCTTTAGGTCACCATAGGTGACAGTCTCCAGTAACGCTGGGGCGACCAAGTTCTCAGCGATATCGAAGATGGTTGGGCCGTACACACAGAGGAGGGTCGCGGCCTTCAGCCCATCTTCACTGACTTGATTGGTTCAGAGGTAGTTTTCCACACGGGATATGTAGGACGACCATCTCTCCGGGTGCATCACGTCGAACTCTTCGAGCTTTCCAACCTTGGCCATGGTTAGTAGTCTTTGTGGCTCGAGTCTCACATTGCCTTGTGCTTCTGGCTTCTGTGTAGGCCCTAAAATGGATCCTTAGGGCTGGGTGGTCTCCAGCATGGCTTGCTAGGTAGACTGAGCAGGGGGGGGGGGGAACATGCCAGGCTCTGTGCTGGCCTCATCCCCTAGTGACTTCAGACTCTTACAATGAAGCAACACAGCCCACCTTTGTCATTAGTGTTATGTATTCGGTTCTTGCAAGCACTGAGAGAGACGGAGGGTTCAAACAGCAACAGGCTTTATTGGAGTCAGAACATAACAGAAGCAAACTAATAGCTGCTGTGCATCTCTTTATACGGTTGGTCTCTAGGCAGCAACCAATAGATTTAAAGCAGCAGTTTCCTGCCCCAAAACCTACTTAACTGGCTGGGGACATCCAGTCTAGTTCGGCCCAGCAACCATTACAAAACATGCAAGTAAAATCAATCATTAACAAACAGTTTAAACACAAGCAAGTAAGGACTTCCGGGTGGCAAGGCGCCGCCGCCGACAGCTGCTTTTAGCTTGTCAGCTTCGCGGCTTTGTAGAACCGCCGAAAACAGCGCCGATCAGCTGTTTCGGCGGTTCGGAAGCCCCCTCCTCGGGAGAAGAGGAGGGGGTGAGTTTCCAAGTAGGGGAAGGGCTCTCTGGGGCCGTCAGGGCTTAAAGCTCTGGCGGCTGGAAGATTGAGCCCCCCCGAAGCTTGGATTTCTCCGGGCTGCGCAGCGTGTCTGCTCCGTTTTTCTTGGAGCAGAACAAGGCGAACGCAACCATCCCTGCCTACAAGAATGGACTTTGGAAGATAATGGAAGCAGGCAGAGCGATGCAAGAGAATAAGGAGTAAGTGAACTTTTGAACTTTGGCTCAATTTATATTGAAGACTTAGAAAGTGAAAGTGCGTAGTTGCAAAAGGGGGAAAAAAATGGCGGCTAAATCTTCTTCTAAACTTCCTAAAATTGCGGGGGCTTCCCCCCTGCCGCAATCTTCAGCGCAAGTGTTAGTACCTCCTGCACCACTACCTTCGCCTGTCTTAACAGTTAAAGTTTTGGAAGATGCTTTGGAAAAACATTCACAGCATTTGGCTGAGATGATAGATGAGAAGATGGATGAGAAGCTGACAGAAAAATTTACAGTAATGAGGGAGGACATCTTGCTTGCATTTCAAGGCATGGCGATATGTATTGAACGCCTTGACGAAAGAGTGGAGGATCTCACTCAAAATAATACTAAACTGGATGCAAAGATACTAGAGACTGAGAATGTGGTGGATAAAATTGATTATGACTTGACATTGGTACAATATCATGAAATGGAGTTTGCTGTGAGGATAAGAGGTCTTAAGGAGAATTTAAAGGAAGATTTGAAAAAATTAGTTTCTGTTGCTCTCGAAGACGTGCTGGGAAGGCCAGCTGAAGGAATTGCAGAAGATATAGACAAAATTTTCCGTGTTAACTCCTGGATTGCGAGACAAAGGAAATTACCTAGAGATGTGGTTGTTTACTTTACAAAGAGAGCAATCAGGAATGAAGTTATTCAAGTTTCTTACAATACAAAGCTTGTGATTGCTGACCAAGAAGTTTTGGTTTTAAAAGAGATCCCTCCAAAAATTCTAAGGAAACGAAAGGAATTTGCATTTCTAGCACACGAGCTTAAGCGACGCGATGTCAGGTTCAGATGGGAGATTCCAGTGGGTATGGTGGTAATGTTTGAAGATACAAGATACCGTCTCGCTACGGTCCTGCAGGCACGTGATTTTTATAGCAATGTTTTAAAAGCAATTCCTATACCACTTCTGGAACCAACAAAAGAGGGAAAGTCTTATGATGCTGAAGGAATACAGATAGATGAGACAGCAGCAGGAGTGATTCAAATTTCAACAGTAGAAGAAGCAAAGGACCAGAGGGTTACCCGAGCTGCTTCGAGACGAGCCAGACGTGAGCAAGACCAAGACCAGCAGAATGTTGTGGAACCTTCAAAATGTACCTATAGCCAAGCTGTGGGAGGAGCGCGACCTAAAAATGTAAAAGGGATTCTGGAAAACGCGCTTCAAAAGCTTCGGGTTGCCAGAAATGGTGACTAAGTTTTTAACTTGGAATGTTAATGGATTAAACTCACCACAAAAGAGAAAGAAAATTTTTCAATATTTAAAGCAATTTAAGACTGACGTTATTTGCTTACAAGAAACACATATTAGAGTTATGGACCAAAAGTATTTATCAAATTCAAGACTAGGTACACAATTTATTGCCTCTGCAGTTAACAAGAAAAATGGAGTGGTTATTTATGTCAAGAATACAATTACAGCAGAGTTAATTGAAGCTGATCAACAAGGAAGATATGTTATTGTGGACTTGTTACTAGAAGGTAAAAGAACTCTTTTGGTTGGATTATACGCGCCCAATCAACAGCAAGCTGATTTTTATAGTTTGTTACACAGCAGGATTACCCAATTGGATTACAAATCTTTTATTTTTATGGGAGATTGGAATGGTGTTTTGAATGTACAAATGGATAAGAGTGGATCTTACAGAAGTACCCCAAGTCATGCTAAATTGCCTAAATCTTTTTTTGAAATGATGGACGATATGGAATTACGTGATGTTTGGAGGGAAAGGAACTCACAAGAAAGAGACTATACTTTCTTTTCTGATAGACACCAATCTTTTTCCAGGATTGATTTTATACTATTGTCTAATGACCTTTTTTTTAGAACTAAGAGGATAAAGATTTGTTCAAAGACTATGTCTGATCACAGCCCAGTTTGGCTAGAGATTGGAAAAGACAGTAGAGAACGACGTTCCTGGCGTTTAAATGAGAATCTGTTCAGAAATCAGAAAAATGTGGAAGAGTGTAAGAAACAGATGAAGGTTTTTTTTGAAACGAATATGCATAAGGGTACTTCTATGGAAATGGTATGGGATGCTAGTAAGGCGTATATGAGAGGTGTGTTGATATATCTTAATAATAAATATAGACGCAATTTGGAATTTAGAAGGAAAGAATTGGAGACAGAGATTAAGGAAAAAGAAAAGGCTTTAATTTTGAATCCATCGGATGTGAAGATTAAAGAGACTATTAAGCTGTTAAGAGGACAATTTGATAAGTTAATGGCTGATCAGGTGGCAACTAATCTACGGTTTGCAAGGCATAATACTTTTTGCAATGCCAATAAACCAGGCAGATGGTTAGCTTATATGCTAAGAAAGAAGCAAAGGGTTTCTAATATAGATAAAATAGAACATAAGGGAAAGATTGTGTATCAACAGAATCTTATTAAGGAAACCTTTGTTGATTTTTTTTCTAAATTATATGCTAGTGATAAGATTAATGAAACGGACATTGATTTATATTTGAAAGATTTTAGCATCCCGGTTCTTACGCAAGACCAAAAAGAAGAAATGAATCAGTTGATAACTGAGGAAGAAATATACTTGGCAATTAAACAGTTAAAAGTAGGTAAAGCACCAGGCACTGATGGTTTGACTGCTGTGTATTATAAAAATCTACAGTTTGAGATGATAAAGCCATTAAAGGAACTGTTTCAGACAATTCAAAAAGGGGGAGGAGTGCCTCCGTCTTGGAAAACTGCTTTTATTTCTTTAATTCCTAAAGAAGATCAGGACGTTACTCAAGCAAAAAACTATAGGCCAATTTCACTTTTGAATACGGACTACAAGATATTTGCTAAGGTTTTAGCTAGTAGACTTATGAGGGTATTGCAACAGGTAATTCATGGTGATCAAACTGGGTTTATAAGTGGTAGACAAATGAAAAATAATGTGAGACATATAGTTGATTTGTTGGAATTTTTGGAAAGGAATAACCAGATCTCTGCAGCATTGATTTTTTTGGATGCTGAAAAAGCCTTTGATCAATTGGATTGGAAATTTTTGTTAAAAGTATTAGATAAAATGAATTTTGGGGATGAATTTTTACAACCAATTAGGGCAATATATCAGAAGCAAACAGCTCGAATAATTGTTAATAATAGTTTGACTGAAATGTGTAATATTGAAAAGGGCACGAGGCAGGGTTGCCCGTTATCACCCTTGTTATTTGTTTTAACGTTGGAGATATTATTGATTAAAATACGGAATTCGGAAACAATTAAGGGAATTCAAATAAGAGATCAGGACTATAAATTGAGGGCGTTTGCGGATGATCTGGTTATTACTTTGACACATCCAGAAAATTCTGTTATGGAATTGATGGAGTTAATATCGCAATATGGGAAAGTTTCTGGATTTAAGATTAACATACAAAAAACTAAAATTTTATCTAAAAACATGACAGCATTACAAAAGGTTTCTTTAGAAAGCTTAACTGGATTTGAAATTGTTGAAAGGGTTAAATATTTGGGGGTATATCTAGCACCCTCAAATGTTAAATTATATAAAAATAATTATGAAAAGTTATGGAATAAAGTGCAAAAAGAATTGGATAGTTGGAAAAAACTACAACTATCATTATTGGGAAGAATTGCAGCAGTAAAGATGAATGTTTTGCCAAAATTTTTATTTTTGTTTCAAATGATACCCATTCTCAAAAAGGATTCAAATTTGGAGGAATGGCAGAAGGGTATTAACAAATTTGTTTGGGCAGGGAAAAGGCCACGGGTCAAATTTAAAATTATGCAGGACACACGCGAAAGAGGTGGTCTAAGAATGCCCAATTTTAAATTATATTATGAAGCTGCTGCATTATCAGCTATAAGTGATTGGATCAATTTGACACAGGGGAGACTGTTAAATCTTGAAGGGTATGATTTGTTATTTGGTTGGCATGCATATTTACTGTATGACAAAAAGGTAGATAATGTGTTCAAAATGCATATTTTGAGGTATGCTTTGCTGCGAGTTTGGAAAAAGCACAGACAAAAGTTAAATTATAAGATACCGTTATGGGCAATACCCAAACACGCAATAGAGAATATAAATGTTGGATTTAAACATGATGTGACTACATATAAGGAAATTTTGAGCTTGGAGAGGAATGTGTGGTGTTTGAAGTCATATAATCTTTTACGAGAAAAAAAGATTGTACAAACTTGGTTTCAATATGGACAATTACAAGCCAGGTGGAAAGAAGATCAGAAGATTGGTTTTTTGATGGATGATGAAAATTTGGTAAAACAAATTAGAAATCAGGGACCAGCGCATATTAAACGGATATATCTTGCATTGATAGAGATTGACTCAGAAACAGAAATTGTTAAGGATTGTATGATAAAATGGGCACAGAATATTCAGGAAGTTATCACAATGGACACTTGGGAAAAGATCTGGGTGAGAAATGTGAAATTTACGCAAGCTCAAAATCTAAGAGAGAACTTTTATAAAATGTTTTATAGATGGCATTTAGATCCTAGAAAGTTAGCAAGTATGTATCCGAATTACCAGCACAAATGTTGGAGATGTGGTGGCGAAGATGCAACGTATTTTCACATATGGTGGACTTGCAAAAAGATCAAACCATTTTGGATTAAAATTTGGTGGAATATGCAGAAGATATTCAAGAAAAGGATAAAGTTTTGTCCGCAATTGTTTTTACTGGGTATTATTACTGATACTATTGTGTTGGACATTAATTTGATGTTGAACTTAATTACGGCAGCGAGACTCTTAATAGGGCAATATTGGAAGAAGGAAGAACTGCCGACTATAGAGGAATGGACTTTAAAAGTTTCCAACCTGGCGGAAATGGCAAAGATCTCAGCATATTTGAAAGATCATTCTCAACAACGATATATTGTGGAGTGGAAGAAATGGATTGATTACATCCAGAATAAATATGGGACTAAAAAGTTTCATCTAGCATTTGAATAAGTATATTGCTTGTAGTCAACTTATTAGAGCTAAAGTGCGAGAGATTTAATAGTTTATTGTTGTTAGCATATGAGAGTTTATGATTGGTTATTTTATTTTTATACCTTGTATCTAGCTCTGGGAAGTCTGGGGGGGGAGGGGGGAAGGGGAGGGTGAGAGGGTGGGATAGGGTTGGGGAGGGTTGGGGGATGGGATGTAATAATTAAAATGTATTGAAAAACTTTTCAATAAAAAAAAAAAAAAAAAACACAAGCAAGTAATTACAGCATATAAGGCCAGTACATTACAGTTACAATCATATAAGAACTGATAAAAAAACTGAAAATAGGGTAAGAATAAATATACAGTTCTCATCCTGAGTTAGGGGCTTCGAAGAATCTGGATTGGGACCTTTTATATGAATGATTTGGTGTTAGGGCTGAATAATGAAGTGGCCATGTTTAGTGATTATACCAAATGTTTATGACAGTAAAATAGAAACAGCATTATGAAGCATTCTAAAAACATATCTCAGTACAACAAATGCAGTTCAATATAAGTAAGTGTATATTTTAACACTAAAATTTAACTTGTTAATGGGATCTGAGCTAACACTGGCTTATCAGGGAAATGATCATAAATATATAGTAGACAATTCAATTATATCAACCAGTGATGCAACTGTTTTAAGAAAAACAATTTTTTGCTTGAAATTATTAGGAAGGAACTGAAAATGTAATTGTTAATATAATATTGCCCCAATGCAAACTTATGAGAATTTTGTACAGTTCTGGTCAGCACATAATAAGAAGGTTATTACAGAGCTGGATAAAAGGGCAATGGCAATGATTTGGAAGCATGAATCTGCTCCCCACTGTGAAAAGTAGTTGGTATAGTTTCAAACAAAGGAGACTAATGACAATTAAGTATATAATATTGAGATGGCATAGATAACAAGGAGAAAAAAGATGTAAAAAAATAGAAACTAAATGCAGGAAGATTCAGGACAAACAGAAGAAATTTTTTTATTACACAGCATATATTTAACCATGGAATTCACTCATTGTCAGCAATGTTTGAAAGGACAGGCAATCTGGATGATTTTAACAGGGAACTTTACAACTTTGTGGAGAATGAGGCTAATAATAGAAGTTAAATATTGATGGGCATTTACAGGTTCCTGAATTATAGGCTGTAATACTGGCTGCTGGGCAGCAACAATATAAGGGAGGTATAGTCCTCCAGTCTAGCCTTATGAGCTTCTTAAATGCATTCAGTGCTATCTACTATGTGGTCTAGAATGTGTTGAGTTAGATGGGCATAAAGCCAATTCCAGCAGGGCTAATTTTATATTCTTTTATATGTTCTTTATTCTCTTAGTTTAATTTGTCTTTGGGAAGGCAGATGGGCATGTTATTGGCAATGGGACTTCAATTGCACTGTCTTTAATTCTTTTACAAACTACAAAGAGTAATTGGGTATACATAGAGTTGGGAATTTCCTTTGAGTTCCCTCTATCTCTGCTGTTTCTAATCTCATGCTTCCTTCCTGCCTTTGCTTTCCCCGTCTATTGCTCCCTGACCCTTTGTCTAGTTCTAGTAGGATATAGCTAGCTTGAAACCAGGTATTGCCTGTTCTCCCCTTCCCCCAGATATTTCCTTCAATAACTCCTTTTTTTAAAGTTTAAAGCAGCTCTTTTATGAGTTCTTGCTCAGGTTAGATTCCTGCTCTACAAAAACACTCAGATTGCTTCCTCCAATAATGTTATGGGCCCAGAGCAATGAATAAAATGTTCTGTGAAATAAAAGAGAAAGGTCATCTTAAGCCAGTGAAGAAAAAACTAGGATAAAAAGTGGACAACTTTCAGAATGAAGACAGAATTGAGAAGCTGAAAGGAGCAGAACCTAATAAAAATGCTTCTGAGACTTAACGGATTGTCTTTGTGCTAGAGAAATTGATTGATTATCTTTGGTCCCTCTTTAATCAAAGAAAGATGCAAAGATGCGAGGCAGCATCAGAACCTGAGATGCTGCAATTGGCATAGTAAGAATCAGCTGCTTGTGGGTGAGTGATGCTATATTTGTTCATCTATTAATTTTAGTTCAGGGAGAGGCAGTGCTTTCATTGTAATGGCCTTAGTTATTTGCCAGCTTATTGTCCTAAGAAATCTAAATCATAGAATCCAACTCAATAAAATTTCAGAGAGAATGAATCATCATATCACAAGGGAAAAATGGTCTGTAAGTAAGTAATGAAACTAAGAGAGATCAATCTCAACCCTGCTTTTCTAGTTCAAAGATGAAATGCACATTGATTCTGGTCCTACAAATAAAAAAAGGAAAGATTTATTCAATTAGACACAGTAATCAGCAATTTATTTAGCAGATGCATAACTTATTTTAACGAGAATCATTAAGGTTTTCTTACATTATTTTGGATGTATTGAATGTGCCAAATTTAGAACAAACACAGTTAGCCTCCAATAAAATATGACACAAAAGAATGCAAAGTAACATTTAAAGACAATTGTTATGGGACTTAAAATCATCATCCTTCAAGAAATTGCAATGGTGTAAGGACCCACTTCAAAACCTCATCCCAAGAAAGCAGGGCTCTTGGAACACTTTCATTCCAAAAGGAATTTTTATTAGGAGAAGTTGACAGCAGGCATAGAAGGCAGGATCTGAGGGTTTCCCACTTAGATCAATAGGTTAAAGGAACATCAAGCAAACCCCACCCAAATAGTTCATCTGGTCAGTTCAAAGGAGCCAATCTCTGGGTGTTAAGTCTGCCATGGGAACAGAGCTGATAACGGAGTCTATTCCCATGCCTGTGAAGACTTTGTTGGGTCTTCACACCTTTCTCTTCCACAGCGAGAGATAAGCCAGATGGCCAGAGGCACATTCCTTTCTCAACCCAGGTTGATATCAAGGGGAAACAGTTCAAAGAACAATTATTTAGAAAAAGGCAAAGAGGATACAGTGTAGCTAAGCAAAGGAGAAATAATGCATTCCATAGGGTTTCTCCCCTCCCCCTCAGGAGAATGATAGAACCCACAGAAAGAAGCTGGAAAGGGACAGAACCAACCCCCCCAAAAGGAAATGGGCTCTCACATGCCACCCCCCTTAAAAAAAAAAAGATCCACCTGTAGAAACATTAAACAAAGAGAAAACAGAAATAAGGATTAGTCTGGTTTATCTGGGTATGAGGCATGAAATTTGCTAGGTAATTTAGGGGCTCTAATGTGACGTTTCTGAACCATTCATTCTGGGAAGGAGGCAGGTGTTTCCATGCTACCAGGTATTGAGTGGAACTATAATGTTTCCTAGAATCTAGAATCTCCTTGATTTCAAAATGCTGTTCACCTTCTACCATGATTGGAGGAGGGGCAGGCTTGCAGGCAGTCTCAAGGGTGATTGCAGTTCAAGTTTTAACAGACTGCAGTGAAAAATAGGGTGAACTTGTCTGAGTCTTAGGGAACTCCAATTCTATTGTAACCAGATTGATTATTCTTTTAATGGGAAAAGGTCCCACAAATTTTGGCCCTAGCTTTTTTGAGGACTGCAGGGATTTTAGATATTTTGCTGACAGATATACTTTCTCCCTTACTTGAAACAGTTTGGGTTCAACTTGTTTTTTGTCTGCCTCGAATTTATAAGCCTTCCTTACAACCGGCCAGGTGTTTTGTAATTGTGCGATCCATTCCTTCAGGGAAGGGATGATCAGTTCGCTAGAGGGTAATTGAAACTTTGTACTGTGGCAACCTGGAAAGGAGCATAGTCTGTGCTGGAATGCACTGCACTGTCAGTCCAATTGTCTTGCTGGTAATTAATGAAGCATCTTAAGTACTGTTTCAGTACAGAGTTCAAACATTCAGTCCCACCATATGTTTGTGGATGATGATTAGATGACAGCCCCTGAATGGTCCCCCAAAGTCCCAAGAATGCTTTCCAAAACTTTGATGTGAATTGCATTCCCCTATCTGATATGATTTGTTGTGGAGCCCCATGCAGCTGATAAATAAGCTGAATGAACAACTTTGCTGGTGTCTTTGCAATGGGGATTTTTGGGCATGGAATAAAATGTACTTGCTTAGAAAACAAATCCTTTATGACCCAAATAACTGTGTTCGCCCCACTCTCTGATAATTCCACAATAAAGTACATAGAAATTTCTTTCCAAGGCACTGATAGGGTCGCTACTATTTGCAATAAGCCTGGGGTCCTCTTAGCTGAAACACATAATGGGCAACTAGCCACATAGCTTTCAATGCCCTTTTTTATCGATGGCCACCCTAGGTGTAGGGTTTTCACAAACCCAAAGTTCCAGCTGATTTTGAGTCATGGCACAGCTGCATGAAAATCAGTCTCTGGCTTTTTGGAATGTACAGTTTCCCTCCCACCCATGGCAGTCCATCAGTCATTGTGCATAGGTTTTTGTGCTTTTTTGAATTCAATTCATGCTTGGCTCGCTAGTTGCTTCTGGATTTTGGCTTGCTCTTGGGTGGTAACTTGCGGCACCAGCTATTTTGATGGCATGAGTGGGTCTGTTATTTCTGCCTTATTACTGTTGTATTGTGGCAATCTAGTTCTTTTCTCCCAGAAAATGTTTTAAGGTAAAATTAAACCAGTGGAAATGCTGAGACCACCTTGCTTCTTTAGGAGTCAGTTTTTCTAGGCATTTTTAGGTCTTCAAGGTTCTTGTGGTCAGTCCATACCTGGAAGGGGATTTTGTTCCCTTCCAGAAAATGCCGCCAGGTTATGGGGGCCCATCGAATGGCATAAGCTTCCTTCTCCCAAACTGCCCACCTTTGCTCCATCTCGATGAGTTTCCTCGACATGTACGCAAAGGGCTGCAGCTTCCCTTCATCATTCTCCTGCATTAACATTGCCCCCATGGCTACATCACTAGCATCAGCTTGGATCACAAATGGTTTATCAGTATCAGGCTGTCTTAAAATTGATTCTGTGGAAAATAACCTTGTCAGTCTTTCAAATGTGGTTTGACACTCTACCGTCCATTTTAAAGATTGGCTAGGCTTCAGTTTCTCCTCTTCTTTAGTAAATTAGTAAACAGCAATGCAATTTGTGCAAAGGAAGGAATGAATTGGTGGTAAAAATTAGCAAATCCCAGGAAATTTTGCAATTGTTTCCTGGTATGGGTGGGGCCCATTCTAGAACAGCCCAGACCTTCTCATGATCCATCTCTATGCTGCTTGGTGAGATGCAATACCCAAGATAGTCAATTTTTTCTTTTTGAAACTCACATTTAGATAATTTGGCATACAAGTAGGCTGCCACAGCTTTTTCAGTACTGCTCTGACTAGTTTAATGTGCTCCTCTTTTGTTTCGGTAAATATTAGGATATCGTCCAGATAAACAAGCACCCCTTTATATAGGTGCTCCCAGAGCACATCATTTATTAATTGCGTGAATGCCCCAGGGGCTCCTTGGAGTCTGAAAGGCAGAACTTTGAACTGAAAACACCCTAAGGGGCAGTTGAATGCCATTTTCCATTCATCCCCTTCCTTAATCCTGATTCTGTAATATGCCACAGTTAGAAAAAGGCAAAGAGGATACAGTGTGGCTAAGCAAAGGAGAAATAATGCATTCCATAGGGCCTCTCCCCTCCCCCTCAGGAGAATGACAGAACCCACAGAAGGAAGCTGGAAAGGGACAGAACCAACCCCCCCAACAAGTTCTGGCAAATTGATTATGCAGTGAATAAGACCAGAGTTGGGGAAAATGCAGTCATAGAATTTATTTAAGACTATGGCACAGGAGGATGGATCATAGGAATCCAGATGCTGTTCATAAATTATAGAAAAAAAGGATTAAGGTAAAAGCCATATGCAACTTAATCCTGATAATGAAAAGTTCCTTACTTCCTGTAAGACAAGAGACAAAGCGGTCCCTAGAATTGTTCCATAGTAATATGTGTGGTCAATGCAAGTAACATTATGAACAGATAAATATTTATTGATTTTTATAAATGATTAGTTTAGATTTATGCCTTACTACTTGTTTAGCAAAGAGCCAAATACAAAAAAACAGTTAAAAAAAATTAAAGGAATAGGCAGTTTCGGTGAGTAACACATTTGTCAGAAGGTCCCACTTATGCATATATATTGGCAATGAATTTATGACAGATAAAATGAAAAAGGACTTTAATAAGCATGACACTGTATTCAGATTAGAATACTCTATATCTCAGAACAGAATGATATAGAAGGGCAGAAAAATTACTCTCTAACAAAAATCATGAAGTGCATGCTGCAAGATGCCAAATTTATATATTCAAAAGAGAAATAGTCAACCTATTTTAGAAGTAACTGCCAGTATTATCAACCAAAATCCCATATGACATGTTATGAATTAGAGCAGCAAAGGATGCCTCAGGCTCATGAGAATGTTTGGTATTAAAGTTTATGCCTATCTTTCAGGAATAGAAGAGAATCTCAATTGAACATCTCAGTTGCGGATGTGAGGAAGAGGGCTTTTTAAATACATCTGATACAGCTAGTACTCAACTTGCAAGCATTTGTTTAGTGATGTTCAAAGTTAGAGTGGAACTGAAAAAGTGATGTATAACCAGTCCTTACACTTACAATCATTGCAGCATCCCCACAGTCACATGATCAAAATCCAGACACTTGGCAAAAGGTGTGTATTTACAACAATTGCACATGTGATTACCATTTGCAACCTTCCCAGCCATCTTCTTTCAAGCAAAGTCAATGATCATAAGTTGTACTGCAAAGTATGCCAAATTCTAGGATTCTTAAAATATGCAACATTGCTTGTTGTGATGACAAAAATAAAGAGAATAACTCAGAATTTCTTGTCATCCATGTCCAGATGAGCAATGAATTCAGTCAACAGCCTTCAATGGGGAGTTCATCATGGACCTGGAATTCAACAGCAAGCTAGACTCAGGGGGGAAAAATGCACTGCAGCTAAAGTGCCAAGAGAGATTCAATAACTGGATTCAGTTCCATTTTTCCTATATTACCAAAAATAACAGTTTGAAAAGGCCTGGAAAGTTCATGAAAAGACATTGAGAGAATGCCAGTTGTTGTATCTATGCAATGAGAAAAGCTGCAGAATAAGAAATTAAAGCAGTCCATAAAAATAGCACTTAGGAATTCATTAATCTATCCACAGAGAAGGCAACTATGGGATGTAAATGGGTTTTCAAGATCAAATAAGATGTGGAAGGGACTCTCCAGTGCTATGGAGTTAGAGTGGTAGCTATAATTCCCTACAAAAAGGCAAAGAAACTACAGTAGCAAGATTTTTGCACCAGTGATAAAGCATGCTTCAGTAAGAATATAGCTTAGCTTAGCTATAAGGAACACTGGAGTTGTTCATCTAGATCAGGGGTGTCAAACTTGCAACTTCACATGTCGTGTCACAATGTATTGTGACTTTTTTTTGCCATTGCCAGCAATGGGATGGGCGCAGTTTCGCTATGATGCATCTGGCTTGCGGAGTGGCAGTTTGACACCCCTGATGTAGATATAGAGGTTGCCTTCCTTCACAGAGAAATCAAAAAAGATATCCACATGCAGCTGCCATCTGACTTATTAAAACCAGGAAAGAAAGATTTTGTATGCAAGCTTCACAAGAAAGATTAAGGCCAAGACAGCCTGGAATGAGAAACTAAAGCCAGTGCTTGTCCAGGAAAGGTTTCTGTATGGTTTTATTCCAGATTCAAAAGCAACAGATAGGCATGAATCCTTACTAGGTAGATAACATTGTAATCTTTCCGGACTTCTTGTTTAGCAGCTGATGGGACGACTGGGAAAAGCCAGCACCTCGGCTTTCCAGTCTGGTTTCTCTTTGCCTTGTTGTTAGTTGCGAAGTCATGTCCGACCCATCGCGACCCTATGGACAATGTTCCTCCAGGCCTTCCTGTCCTCTACCATCTTCTGGAGTCCATTTAAGCTCACGCCTACTGCTTCAGTGACTCCATCCAGCCACCTCATTCTCTGTCGTCCCCTTCTTCTATTGCCCTCAGTCTTTCCCAGCATTAGGCTCTTCTCCAGTGAGTCCTTCCTTCTCATTAGGTGGCCAAAGTATTTGAGTTTTAGCTTCAGGATCTAGCCTTCTAAAGAGCAGTCAGGATTGATCTCCTCTAGGACTGACCGGTTTGATCGCCTTGCAGTCCAAGGGACTCGCAGGAGTCTTCTCCAGCACCAGAGTTCAAAGGCTTCAATTCTTTGGCGCTCAGCCTTTCTTATGGTCCAGCTTTCACTGCCATATATTGCAACTGGGAAGACCATAGCCTTGACTATACGGATTTTTGTTGACAGGGTGATGTCTCTGCTTTTTAGTGTGCTGTCTAGATTTGCCATGGCTTTCCTCCCCAGGAGCAAGCGTCTTTTAATTTCTTGGCTACAGTCCCTATCTGCAGTAATCTTGGAGCCCAGGAAAATAAAATCTGTCACTACCTCCATTTCTTCCCCATCTATTTGCCAGGAATTGAGAGGGCCAGATGCCATGATCTTGGTTTTCTTAATGTTTAGTTTCAACCTAAGTTTTGCACTCTCCTTCTTCACTCGCAACAAGAGGCTCTTTAGTTCTTCTTCACTTTCTGCCATTAGAGTGGTATCATCTGCATATCTTAGGTTGTTGATGTTTCTTCCAGCAATCTTAATTCCAACTTTTGATTCATCTAGCCCTGCCTTTCTCATGATGTGCTCTGCATATAAGTTAAATAGGCAAGGTGACAGTATACAGCCTTGCCGGACTCCTTTCCCAATTTTGAACCAATCAGTGGTTCCGTGTCCAGTTCTCACTGTTGCTTCTTGGCCCGCAATAGGTTTCTCAAGAGACAAATAAGATGGTCTGGTATGCCCATCTCTTTAAGGACTTGCCACAGTTTGTTATGATCCACACAATCAAAGGCTTTAGCATAGTCAATGAAGCAGAAGTAGATGTTTTTCTGGAACTCTGTGGCTTTCTCCATGATCCAGCGTATGTTGGCAATTTGATCTCTAGTTCCTCTGCCTCTTCGAAATCCTGCCTGTACTTCTGGTAGTTCTCGATCCACATACTGCTGGAGTCTAGCTTGTAGAATTTTAAGCATAACTTTACTAGCATGAGAAATGAGTGCAATGGTGCGATAGTTTGAACATTCTTTGGCACTGCCTTTCTTTGGAATTGGAATGTAAACTGATCTTTTCCAATCCTGTGGCCACTGTTGAGTTTTCCAAATTTGCTGGCAAATTGAGTGTAGCACTTTTACTGCATCGTCTTTTAAGATTTTGAATAGCTCAGCTGGAATACTGTCACCTCCACTAGCTTTGTTGTTGCTCAGCTTTTCTAAGGCCCACTTCACTTCACATTCTAGGATGTCTGGCTCGAGGTCAGTGACCACCTCATTGTGATTATCAGGGACGTTAAGCTCATTCTTGTATATTTCTTCTGTGTAATTTTCCCACCTCTTCTTAATCTCTTCTGCCTCTGTTAGGTCCCTGCCATTTTGGTCCTTTATCATGCCCATTTTTGCATGAAATGTTCCTTTCATCTTTCCAATTTTCTTGAAAAGATCTCTAGTCTATTGTTTTCTTCTATTTCTTTGCACTGTTCATTTAAGAAGGCATTCTTATCTCTTCTAGCTATTCTTTGGAATTCTGCATTTAATTGGGCATATCTTTCTTTTTCTCCCTTGCCTTTCACTTCCCTCCTTTCCTCAGCTATTTGCAAAGCTTCCTCAGACAGCCATTTTGCTTTCTTGCATTTCTTTTTCTTTGGGATGGTTTTGGTTGCTACCTCTTGTACAATGTTGCGAACCTCTGTCCATAGTTCTTTAGGCACTCTGTCTATCAGATCTAATTCCTTAAATCTATTTGTCACCTCTACTGTATATTCAACAGGGATATGATTTAATTCATACCTGACTGGCCTAATGCTTTTCCCTACTTTCTTTAATTTAAGCCTAAACTTTGCAACAAGAAGCTCATGGTCTGAGCCACAGTCAGCTCCTGTTCTTGTTTTTACTGACTGTATAGAGCAGGGGTGTCAAACTCAATTTCATTGAGGGCCGCATCAGCATTGCAGTTGCCCTCAGGGGACCGGGTGGGCGTGGCCTACTGGGTGGGCGTGGCTAGAATGTGAATGGCCTACTGGGTGGGCGTGGCCAGCTCTACATCGTTCACATCAAGGGTACCTATGGGAGCCTGGGCGGGAGTGGGACAGATCTGAAGGTCTCTGGCAGAAGGAGGGTCTCTGGACCAGGGCCAAGGCAGTGGGGGCCGTTCCCTCACTGTTTCCAGGGTGGCTTCGTGGGCCGCATGGAACCACTTCGTGGGCCGGATCCGGCCCCCGGGCCTTGTGTTTGACATGTCTGGTATAGAGCTTCTCCATCTTTGGCTGCAGAGCACATAGTCAATCTGATTTCTGTGTTGACCGTCTGGTGATGTCCATGTGTAAAGCCGTCTCTTGGGTTGTTGGAAAAGAGTGTTTGCTACGACCATCGTATTCTCTTGACAAAATTCTATCAGCCTGTGCCCTGCTTCATTTTGTACTCCAAGGCCAAACTTGCCTGTTATTCCGGTTATCTTTTGGCTTCCTACTTTAGCATTCCAATCCCCCATGATGATAAGAACATCATTTTTTGGTGTTAGTTCTATAAGGTGCTGTAGGGCTTCATAGAACCGGTCAATTTCATCCTCTTCAGCACCGGTGGTTGGGGCATAGACTTGGACTACTGTGATATTGAATGGTTTGCCTTGGATTCGAACTGAGATCATTCTGTCATTTCGAGGATTTATCCCAGTATTGCTTTTCCTACTCTTTTATTGACTATGAAGGCTACTCCATTTCTTCTGAGGGATTCTTGCCCGCAGTAGTATACCTGATGGTCATCTGAATTAAATTCACCCATTCCTGTCCATTTTAGTTCGCTGATACCTAAGATGTCAATGTTTAGTCTTGTCATCTCTTGTTTGACCACGTCCAGCTTTCCTTGATTCATGGATCTTACATTCCAGGTTCCTATGGAGAAAAAATCTTTACAGCATCGGACTTTCCTTTCACCACCAGACATATCCACAGCTGAGCGTCCTTTCGGCTTTGGCCCAGTCACTTCATTCTTTCTGGCGCTACTAGTAGCATATTGGATGCCTTCCAACTTGAGGGGCTCATCTTCCAGTGTCATATCGTTTTGCCTTTTGGTACTGTCCATAGGGTTTTCATGGCAAAGATACTGGAGTGGTTTGCCATTTCCTTCTCCAGTGGATCACGTTTAGTCAGAACTCTCTGCTATGACCTTTCTGTCTTGGGTGGCCCTGCACGGCATAGTTCATAGCTTCATTGAATTACACAAGCCCCTTCGCCATGACAAGGCAGTAATCCATGAAGGGATTACTCTTTGCCTAGCAACCCTTAAAGGGTCGGAAAGTTGCCCTGGAGGGGCAACGAAGAAGGAGGGATACTTCAGGAGCTCAGAACAGGTGGCATCCATTTGGAGCAGACTGCAGAACCCTCTGAAAAAGCAGAGAAAAGGCTGCCGAGGGAGCCAGGGCAGGCCTACTCATCTCCAGCAGGAAGGGAAGCACTGCAAAACAGCTGATTCCCAACTGCATGCTGAGGCTGGGTGAGCCGGAATTTTCTTTCCTTCTCGAGGATTATAAATGTTGAGCCCCTGATGGGAAAGGGCTGAAAAGTAAAGACCCACAGAAGGATTAAAATTAAAAGTGGCGAGTAATTACAAAGAAGGGGAAATGCTCTTTGTTAAGAATATCAGACATTGATAAATAAGCTAAAGAGGACATCTAGTGGCAAAAGAAGAAACAACACTTCTAAGAAATAGTGAGAAATGGAAAAAATGTTTTTACAACAGGAAAAAGCTGCAAATAACAAAAGTTCCCTGTTGTGAGATTGTAAGGGAAAAGACTTCTTAAAGTTACTTTTGTCGAATTAGGACGCTGAGCTTGTCGATCTGAAGGTCGGCAGTTTGGCGGGTCAAATCCCGAGTGCCGCGTAACAGAGTGAGCGTCTGTTACTCGTCCCAGCTTCTGCCAACCTAGCAGTTCGAAAGCACGTAAAAATGCAAGTAGAAAAATAGGGACCACTACGGTGGGAAGGTAACAGCATTCCGTGCACCTTTGGTGTCTAGTCATGCCAGCCACATGACCACGGAGACGTCCTCGGACAAGCGCTGGCTCTTCGGCTTTGAAACGGAGATGAGCACCGGCCCCTAGAGTCGGAAACGACTAGCACGCTTGTGCGGGGGAACCTTTACCTTGTTGTTTTGGCCTTAGACTGTAAGCTGTAAAATGAGTTCATGAAACATTACTAGACTTATGAAAAAAATCTCTTCTGCACCCTCAGTAGAACAATCTAGTCCAGGGGTCAGCAACCTGAATGGGTTAAAGAGCCACTCGGAACCAGTTCTTTCACAAAAGCAAAAAAATGGGAGCCATAAAAAGCACTCATGCATGTGTGCGTACTCGCGTATGTGCAAAACACTAGATTCATTGAAGAGTGAAAGAAACAAAGATTGGGAAAGACTGCATTTGCCATCTTTGGCGGCAGGAGCAGCGGTGTGTCTGGGTAGCACTGCCTGCCTGGCGGGCAGTAACAACAGGAAGGTGGCAGCAGTGGCTACAGTTGGGGTGCCCTAGTGCCCTCGTTGAGAGACACTGCAGGTGCTCCAGGCCCGGTGTGGGAGCAGCTATGCTTGCCATCTTTGGCAGCTGTGGCAGCAGGAGCAACGGTGTGGGACTGGTAGCACCGTGCTTGCATGCTATTATGTCCAACTGCTAAGGGATTACAGAAAACAGTTCCCTGTGGGTCCGACACACACAAATGAGGGGAAAAAAAATGCTGGACTGCCATATCCCTACCAGCCATTCCCCATGGGTCCGGCACACACACACACACACACACACAAATGAGGGGGGGGGGTAAAATGCCAGACTGCTGCCTCCCTACCAGCCATTCCCCGCGGGTCCAATACACACACACACAAACACACACACAAATGAGGGGCGAAAAAAATATTGGACTGCTGCCTCCCTACCAGCTGTTCCTTGTGGGTCCGACATGCACACACACACACAAATGAGGGGGAGAAATAATGCCGGACTGCCGCCTCCCTACCAGCCATTCCCCGCGGGTCTGACAGACACACACACACAAAAGAGGGGGGGGGGAATTGCCAGACTGCTGCCTCTCTACCAGTTGTTCCATGCAGGTCCCACCCACCCAGACCCACACACAAACACACACAAACGAGGGAGGGGAAACACCAGACTGCCACCTCCCTACCTGCTGTTCCCCACAGGTCCGACACACACATACACACACACACAAATGAGGGGCGAAAAAAATGCTGGACTGCTGCCTCCCTACCAGCCGTTCCCCACGGGTCCCACAGAGACAGAGAGAGAGAGAGAGAGAGAGAGAGAGAGAGAGAGAGAGAGAGAGAGAGAGAGAGAGAGAGAGAAGGGGAAAAAGAAGGAGGGGGTCTGGCAGCACCCAAGACTCCATATGCTGCTCAGAAACACCACCACCACACCCGTACGCCTCATCTGACCGACCCACTCACCTTTCCAGCAGTCCTTCCATCTCTTCCTCTGCTGCCGCCATGTGCAGTCCGAAGAAGAAGAGAACTTCAACCAATCAATTCAAACTTCACAAGTTTTTTTTCCCATGAGAAGTTTGAATTGATTGGTTGAACTTTTTTAGTCCCACTTTTTTTTTTTTGGACTGCACATGGCGGAGGACTGGGAGCCACAGGAGATGGTTGAAAGAGCCGCTTGCGGCTCCGGAGCCACAGGTTGCCGACCTAGTCCAACAACACAGGGATCTATTGAAGCAATGTTGCAACATGAAAAAATAAGCACTGCTCAAATGAAATAAAGACTTCATTAAAACTGCTTCAAGAGATGATGCAACGTAACCAAGAGATGATGCAGAGGAATCATGAAGAAACACAGAAAAACCACAAAGAGATACAAAATAAACTTGAGTAAGTAAGTGAACAAATCTTGGATATAAAGGAAAAATTTGAAGGTCAAAATCAAATGATAATTAAAAATCAACAGAGAATACAGAAAATCGAAGAAAAGTCAGATGACAATGATAAAAAGATAGAAATGTTATTGCAAGAAAATGAAAAAATAGAGAATGCAATTAAGATTTTAGAGATGGAAAAAGCGGAACATTATTTAAGATTTCAAAATATTCCTGAGGATAGAGAAGAAAACATAGCAGAGGTCATTATTTTTTTTTATTATTTTTATTTTATTTTTTTATTGAAAAGTTTTTCAGTACATTTTATCTTTAACAAAACAAAACCCCTTCCAACCCCCCAACCCACCCCTCCCTTCCCACCCCACCTCAATCTTCCCTCCCTCCCCTTCCCCCCTCCCCGACTTCCCAGAGCTAAATACAAGGTATAAAAGTATAAACAAACATAATCTACCCTAAGCAAACAACAATAGGTTATTAAATCTATCGCACTTTAACTCATATAATATGACTACAAGCAATATAAATATGCCATCAATACTTATTCAAATGCTAAATGAAACTTTTTTGTCCCATATTTATTCTGGATATAATCAATCCATTTTTTCCAGTCCACGATATATCTCTGTTGCAAATGGTCTTTCAAATACGCTGAGATCTTTGCCATTTCCGCCAGGTTAGAAACCTTTAGAGTCCATTCTTCTATAGTCGGCAGTTCTTCCTTCTTCCAATATTGCCCTACTAAAAGTCTTGCTGCCGTAATTAAATTCAACATCAACTTAGTGTCCACAATAGTAGTATCAGTAACAATACCCAATAAAAACAATTGCAGACAAAACTTTATCCTTCTCTTAAATATCTTCTGCATATTCCACCAA
>JAKJMR010017621.1:0-33041 GCA_024449315.1 Daboia siamensis
GCGCCACCGCACGTAGACAGCGGGGGCGCGATCCCAGATGTTGATATTTCAATTAGACGTTTAATTATTATATTGAAACTGCAATTTTGCTATATCTGAATCTCGCAGTAACTTAATACTAATCTTGGTATTTTATGGACTATGTAATTGGATTGGGCCTTGGAGGCAGAGTCTTCCATTGTGACTCTGGTCTCTGTGTTGGATGAATGCTGAAAGGTTCAGTCTTGAATATTTGAAATTTGATCAAACGAAAGGGAAAATATCTCAGATGCCATTGAAAATGCAGGTTTACATAGAAAGCAAATATTCTTCCGCAGAGAAAAACTGAATATCACTGGAACTGAGACTGCACCGATAGCCATTGTTTATGATGTTACTTCTATCTGTGTTTGTACGGAATAATGCTGCAGGAATTCTCGTTTACCACAAGTGAACTGTGAAATTGTTTACTCCTAGATGGCTCATTCCAAAATTAGAAGTTGAAATCTATCTTATCCAAAGGTGAATTGAAGCTCCTGACATTGCTTTTTTTTTTTAGAAGCCAAGAACAAATTCTTTGGCTTCTTAGCTCTTTTCCATGAAAATATGGATCACATATTTTAACAAAATAGCAAGGTCAAGGGTAAGGTCTTAAGTTTCCTAAGTGGTGAAATTTGATGGGAAGAAAACTATAAGAAATCAGGAGTTACTTGTAAGGTAACCAGGGTGGATAATAATTGATGATTTTTTAAAATAATAAAAACAGATTTTTTTATTTAAATAAAATACTTTAATAAAATGCTTTTGGAGTAAAAATCTATCTAAATATAGTTTTCTATTTAAGATACGTTAATTATTTAGTTTATTCATGATGAAATGGAACTTAGTTATGTAGAATGGCTGTACGTTCTGCAATATTTACATTTTGGGTAAACTCATTCAACGAATCCAAGCTCTGCAAGCTGAGATAACACATACTGCATTGATGCATTCACACAATTTCATAGTAACCATGAGATGAACCATAAAACAAAGTTCAGGAATATTCCTTTATCCCATTGTTTTGCAAATCTATGTATACTACAAACTGTATGATTGTTTGAAGAGAAACGCATCTCTAACCAGGCTCTAAGTGTTTTAATTAAATAAAAGAATTTGAGTAGTTCTCCAACTATACCTATTGATCTAAAATCAGTTCTGATATTGCTGTTTTACTAACCCGACAGCTTATTTTTCTAAATAGGAAACCTTCATTTTGTTTGCAAATAATAATATTAAAGGTTCTAACTACCAGCAAAAATGAGTCCGTACATTTAAACAGCACCTGTCATTTCAGATTCATCATGGCAGCGCCTGTTAGCTGCTGCCCTCCATGTCCCTCATCTTCTTGTGTCACTGCCGCATCACCAGCCATCCCATTAAAGTGAATGGGACTGTCGGTGAGTCAACAGCGGGTCAGAGAAGGAGCCGCTGGGGGACAGAGATGACAGTTGCTCTTTAAAAATTATGATTTAAATCGAGTTGATTTAAATCAAGCCTTTTTACTAGCGATTTAAATCATGATTTAAATCGTGATTTAAATTGACTTGATTTAAATCAAATCTACCTGAAGGTAACCCATTTCTTCCTTGCTCTTTTCCTAATTCAAGTTTCATTTTTTCTTCTTTGCTTCAGCTCTATTCAGGGATAGTCTATCTGCATTGAGATTAAAGTTAAGTTCAGCCAAATTTATTTCATTCTGCTTGTGATTTTTAGCATGTTATAGAGTCATCCGTCCAGGGACGTGGTGGCTCAGTGGGTTAGGACGCTGAGCTTGTCGATCAGAAGGTCAGCTGTTTGGCGGGTCGAATCCCGAGTGCCGCGTAACAGAGTGAGCGCCTGTTACTCGTCCCAGCTTCTGCCAACCTAGCAGTTCGAAAGCATATAAAAATGCAAGTAGAAAAATAGGGACCACTACAGTGGGAAGGTAACAGCGTTCCGTGCACCTTTGGCGTCTAGTCATGCCAGCCACATGATCACGGAGACGTCCTTGGACAAGCGCTGGGTCTTCGGCTTTGAAATGGAGATGAGCACCGGCCCCTAGAGTTGGAAACAACTTGCACCCATGTGCGGGGGAACCTTTACCTTTACCTTAGAGTCATCCAACCATCATTGTGGTCATGTAATATTAAGGAGAATAGGTTTTAAGCCACTCATAGTGGCAGAGTGATACCAGAAAAAAATCTGTAAGGAAATTGTCTGAATCAGATTTTTAAAATGCATTTGCAAATTTTGATTAAAATTCATTATAGAAGTGCTTTATTTGAATAGAATATTCAGAATCTATTGTAGATTTAATGAATATTCCTACTCTCTCACTGTATTTCCATTAAGCTTTCCCTTTACCACCGGATTACTGGATCAGTAAATAATTTTCAATTATTAGTTCTGTAAATAATTTATTAGACTGAGAAAATTTATTTAAGGGGGAAAAAGCCAAACTTTCCTACTCTGATAAATACTAATAAAAGCAGGGCTTTTTTTGTCATAGAACGCTCAGAACGGAGTTCCGGCACCTTTTTTGGATGGAACCTTGTAGGGTAGGCAAGGCGGGTTGTATGATATGTGTGAGTTCTGGCACCTTCTTCTTTTACAAAAAAAGCACTGAATAAAAGAGATGGATAAATATAATGCTTCAATTAGCTTTGAAATCAAAGCTTGATTTAAAAAGCTGTCTTGTTTAAATATGTTTGAATTAGTAATATGATATAAATAGCAAACCGAAACTGGGAATGATCAGAGCTGGTTGTTACTAGTTGCTGGTATTTTGTGCTGATTTCATTGGAAGTAAAACTAACTAATATTTACTGTGATATTTGAACCAATAAATTGTGTTTTGCGTTTAGAACAGGGCAGCTATATCACTTGACAACAGTGCCAGAATGACAGTCACAAAAGAGCAATGGAAGCTGTGCCACTATTTATATATGTACAGTGCATTTTAAAGGAAGGGGTATCATTTTGTTTCTACCTTTGGGCATCATTGACTTTCCTTTCCTCTCTGAATGTTCCTGATTTGGAAATTATTGCTCCTAACGATTATAGCCAAAGAAAATGAAAGGCAGTTAGCAACTTGAAGCCACAAATTATATTTTGTAAATTTGGATGTTCAGTCCATTGTTTGAATAGTGAGAATTCAGTTGAGCCACTGCAAAAGATTAAAACCACAATCTAGGGAAAAAAAACATGTACATTCCCCCATATTTTTGATCAGATTTTTTTTTTGCCATCTGCCTCCAGTTGAAATCTTTTATTTGTACTATGCCTCAAAAGATAGGTTGTATGTTAGAATTAGCCTCTATCTCCTTTAAAGGGAAAGGGAGTTTTATATTAATTCAGGTTTTTTTCCCTTGCAGTCTATGCTTCTGTAAGTCTCTATCTGCTTCCAGAGCGACCTGCAACACTTATCCTTTATGATGACTTGATACAAATCCTTGTTGGTTCTCCAGGTAGGTCCTAAGATCCATTATGTCAAAAAGAAAAAAGAAAGTAGGGCATATAACTGGCACTCAGTCACTGCACTGGATTCCACCTAATTGAAATACTGTTTTCTGGATACAGGGAACATCGATTCTGCCAATGACTGCAGAATAAGTTAGTGCAATTCCTGTGCCCTATTATTAAATGATGATCTAAAATAAAGGTTTTCAGTCGGTAAAATATAGAATTGCTGGGATGTAGAAGTTTTGATTCTGAGCCCTAGAATAAGTCACTGAAGCTTTAAGCAAGTTCTTAATACTTTTATATTTATAAACTAGCTAGACAATAAAAAATATGCTGGGACTTCATCTCTACAAGTTTTGCACCTCCATAGCAACGTGACATCAACTTATATTAAAAAAAATCAGCTCATGTGCTTTTGCAGAGACTTTGGGAATAAAACTCTTAAGATGTGAGTAATTTGTTGTGGGTGAAGTAATGGGAGGACCAAATTGGGCCTTTGCTCAAATCATAAGCAAATGAGTTGAAACCTTACCATTTCTCAGTTAAGTCCTGATAGAGATAGCAGTGCATATAATGAGAGTACTGGTAAGTGGGGGGGGGAATGATAAAATGAGTGTGGTGTGTGCTTTTAGAATTTCCATTTAAGATTAATACCAATAACAGATAACTGGATTTGATTTCTCCTGAAAATATTCATTGGCCTCCAGCATGTCTAGCAATATGGCATGTAGTAAAGCTGTAGTAGTCTATATATATGTTAATGAAGTTAGTGAATCCATTCAGTGCTTAGCTTGTGCATTTGCTAATATTGAAAATGAGCAATTCATTCATGGGTCTTCTGATACTACTTTGAAATAAAATTCCTGACAATATCTCTCCTGAATTTTGGAACAATGAACAAAATGAACACATACAACAAAACAAGAAAGGGATTTATCAGCATACTGATTCCATCTTCAACAATTAATTTGTGTGTGTAAGGATTTTCTACAGCTGCTGCTTATAAAGAACAAAAGTGATCAGAAATAAATGTGGCATCTGTTTTGAAAATGGCACAATATATGCAGAAGTTTGTTTAAGTTGTATGTTTCAGTTAATCACAAAATGAACAGACTTGCATTCAGCCTCTTCGTCATGCAAAGATAAATATGATTTCTTTCTGCAAAGTTGAACGCATGCTTACTATTTATGTGCAGCTACAGATAACAAAATTTTTAAAAAGTGAATGCGAATTTAGATATCCTTTCAGTAGACTCCTTTACGCTTGTTGGTAAAAGTAACAGCTTCTAAAAGTTTCTTATAGCTCCCTTACTCCTTTTGAAATTTTTGCCCATTCTTTTTCATAGAACTCTTGTAGCTGAGAAATATTTTTAGATCTCCTTACAAATACTGCACGTATGAGATTTCTACAAAGATTTTTAATATTATTTAACTCCAGTAACTATGAAGATATCACAAAATCTTTTTCTTTTCTGTAAGTGCTTTACAGTTTGAATGTATATTTTGAATCATTGACTTAATGACATTTCCAATCTTTTTGCACATTTCCAACCTTCTAAGCTGGTTGGTTTTAGTTGTATTCAGTCTACCCACACAACCTATGCTACGAGCAGCCACACAACCTGAATATATTAACATCTACATAAGGTAATAAGGTATACTTTTATTTTAAAAAATGTGTTACAGTTGAATAGTTTTTGTTTCTCTGCCCAAACCACTCTAAACAATTCAGGCTTAACAAGGTTTTTTATTTTGTATGCTTTATATGATGATTTTGAGGATGAGGTCAGAGAATAATTTTCTTTCTATTATGTGGATCATATTGCATAAGACTGTTGTAATGTGGACTTTTGGACAATTACTTCAGTTAAACTATTTAGTGATCTGCAGGTTCTGTTTATCAGTTTGAGAACAGTTCTAGTAGAAATTTCTCTTGATGTTCTGGATTTCCTGCAGTACCCTCTGGTTGTCTGAAATTCCCTTTAGTTTCTTCAGTAATTTCAATTTCTCATAGTTGAAATTGTTCGCAGGAAGTATTTAGATATTGTTTTTAAAGCTGTCTAGTTTGTAAGACTTATTCATTTCTGTCTTCACTGCTCAGCCTTTGAAGGGCCCAATGGTTGTTGTTAAAAGAGGACAGAACAAAAATGATAACCTTAAAGGTTGGAAGGGTCACATACTCATTAATTTGTGAAATTGTCTTCTGCTGTCTAATTGTAGATCTAATGAGACAATAACTTTTATGGACTTTATTGACAACTTTACAGGGGTAAATAATACTGGAACAATTGGAAGGGTACTCAAACTTCTGCATCTACTATATTCAGTTTTCTTATTTTGAATCTGTAAACAACTGCAGACAAGCTTCTGTTCCAGTTTGCAGAAAAATGTAGCGTTTAACTTCATTCCATATACAGGTAGCTCTGAATATACAACCATAAATTTAGTGACCATTGAAAGTTACAGTGGCACTGAAAAAAGGTGACTTATAACAATTTTTCACACTTACGACTATTGCAATATCCTTGCGGTCACATGATCAAAATTCGGCCACTTGGCAACTGGCTCATATTTATGATGGTTGCAATGTCCCAGGGTCATATGATCACCTTTTGGGACCATCTGACAAGTAAAGTGAATGGGTTTCACTTAATAACCATGTTACTAATTTTAACAACTCAATGATTCACTTAACAACTGTGACAAGAAAGATCATAAAATAGGGCAAAACACACTTAATAACTGTCTTGCTTAGCAACAGAAATTTTGGGCTCAGTTGTGGTCATAAATCAAGGAGGTTGTGTCATCTTTTGGACACTTAGGGGTTTATTGAAACATACAACTTTTGGTACTCTTTCATATAGTCTCCGTATTTCAGAAATTGTGCAAAAATGAACAAGATCATCCTTTGTATTAAGTTATGGTTTTAAATTTGATTTCAAATTTCAATTGAAAAGTTCTATACTAATTTCTTGCCTGATCCTGACTTCAATACAATTATTGATTTTATTCATGGGGAGGATATAATTAATTTGTCATTTCAGAAAATCATAAAGCACAAAGTTTGAGAACTTCTGCAGTTTTTTTATGTTGGGCTCATATATAGAAATAAAATACATATAGCTTTATTTTATTAAATTATCTAGGAATCTGGAGAAAGGTAGTATACAATTAACATATTTTTGTTGTATGTAATTGATACATTTAAAACAGGCAAAATAAAAATAGAATACTTTATTTGGCCAAGTGTGATTAGACACATAAGGAATTTGTCTCTGGTGCAGAAGATCTCAGTGTACATGCAAAGCAACAGAATAATGATCATCATCTTCATCATCATACCAATAGGAAGGGAAAGTAAAGAAGATAATAAGAAGGATAAAAATGCTACAGCCATGGGTAAATATACATAGACATTAGACAGCACTGTGAGAATTAGATATTCAACAGAGTGGTGATCTGAAGGGGGAAAATGTCCCTATGTCTAGTTGTTTTGTTTATGTCCAGGATGTGAGGAGTCTGCAGATATCTTCTCAACCTTCCTTCTGCGCAATAGGTAGATCTTCTATGGGAGGCAGGACGTTATTCTGCAGTCTTAACTATCCACTGGAGTCTGTACTTGTATTTCATTTCTGCACCAAACCAGACAGTTCTAGAAGTACAAATGACAGACTCAATAATTCCTCTGTAAAACTGTATCAACAGCTTCCTAGGGCAGTCTGAACCTCCTGAATTGTCACAGGAAGAACATTCTTTGTTGTGCCTTTTTAATAATGGTTCTAATGTTAAGCATCCATTTCAAGTCCTGGGAGATTATAGAACCCCAGAATTTAAGAACTCTGGTGTTAATACTATGCTGTCAAATATGTTGAAATAGAAGGGCTCCTCCTAAAATTTACTCTCATCTCCAGGACTTACTCTCATAGTTTTAAGTGTATTCAGCTCTAGCTTGTTCTGCCTGCACCACAATTGTTCAACCTCCTGTCTATATGCAGACTCATCACCATCTTGAAAAATGACTGTTGTGTCATCTGCAAACTTCAGTACTTTAATAGAGGACTCCCTTGAGATACAGTCATTGATATAGAGGAAAAAAAGCAATGGAGAGAGCACACTGCCCTGAGGGGCACCTGTGCTCAATACCCTGGTACTAGATATAATTTTCCCTAGCCTCACCCGTTGTTTCCTATCTGTCAAAAAATTGATTATCCACCTAAAACTATGAGCAGGTACAGTAAGCTGGATCAGTTTAGAGTAGAGAATTTCTGGAAGAAATTTCTGAAGAAGCTTCTTGGATGAGAAGCAAACATCTTCAAAGAAAAACAAGAAAGTCCAGTTGCCTCTTGAAAAAGCATCTTTGAGGCAACCATGAGCTGGATGACTGAGAATCTTCATAGACATTCTAGTATGATATATTGAATGCTGAGCTGAAGTTCACAAAAAGGGCCTGTGCATCGGACCCTGGAGATTCAAGATGCTACAGAATGTAGTGTAATTACCTATTGACAGCATCATCTGCTGATCTATTTGCTTGGTAGGTGAACTACTGATAATCCTTGACTTATAACAGTTCATTTAATGACCATTCAAAGCTACAACAGCACTAAAAAGGTGACTTATGACCATTTTTCACACTTTACGATCATTGCTGCATCCCCATAGTTATGTGATCAAAATTCGGACCCTTGGCAACTGACTCATATTTATGATGGTTACAGTATATATTTATGATGGATGCAATGTCCTGGGGTCACATGATCACCTTTTGGAACCTTGTGACAAGCAAAGTCAAGAGGGCAAGTCAGATTCACTTAACAACTGTGTTAACAACTGAAGTAATTCACTTAACACCTGTGGAAAGGAAGCGTAAAATCGAGTAAAATTCACTTAACACGTGTGTCGCATAGCAACAGAAATTTTGGGCTCAATTGTGGTCGTAATTCAAGAACTGCTTGTACAAGGAGTCTTATCAGTGGATCTGTGATGACTTTCAGGTGACATCTGTATTATGATATTACCACCTTGTCATCTTTGCCATTAAAGCATAATGGAACTATTCAAAGGCTTTCCTATTTCCAGGACCTTGCTATTGCCTGCCTGGCTGCAACCAATAAGAAAACTAACAAGTTTTTTATGTTTTAAGGTGTCATTTAGATTATCAAAGAACCTTAGAAAGGCCAACTTAGGATCTAATATTATGACCTGGGTCATAATCTATTCTATTTTGTACAAATTTAATTCAAAAAAGCTGAACAATTTTATACGACTGTCATATAGATAACCTATTTCTTTATGTTTTCTCCAACACATAGGGGTTATATTAAATCTGAATTTATTGAAGCCTGCATTTTGTTGTTAATGACCAAATATTTATGGATACTTTCTTACATTGCAAACTTGTGTATTAAGGCCCAGCACCAAAAACAAAGGATTCTGTGGTCTTTTATCAGTACTGCCCAATTAGACCAGAAGATTTAAGTATTGATCATTGCAGGAGCTAAGAGCCAGCCATGGGCACAGTTCCAGCGCAAATCTGCTCGCCTGTCCCGCAGTTCCACCTACAGCCAGCTTTCAGCCACTTTGACTGCCGCCAGTGGTGGGCCAGACATGAGAGGGTTCCCGTCCTTCATCGGGGCTGAAAGTAATGGCAGTGGTAAGGGGCCATCATGGAATGTGGGATAGGGAGGGGTGGAGCATTGAACTAGGCATTATATTACAGCTTGTCTCTGACATCAGATTTGGAGATATGAAATATATATTCGTTTGTTGTAGTTGTATTGAGGATGGGAGGAAGAGATGTCTGTTATTAATATCAACCCTAGTCTGCTGAAGTCGTCTTCACTTTCATATCCTTTATATCTGAGTTTGAGATGTTCAGCTACAGTGTTCCAGCTGGGCAGGTAGTTACACTGCCACCATCTGTTCTTGAATAGGAAGATACCCCACTACCATCTGGAATATGGAACAGAACATCAAATCCCCTTTATTCTGGAATATGTTGTTAAATAAATTATAACTTATAACCACCCCCCAAACGGTTTTGGAAGGTATCAGAAATAAAGTAAAGACTTGAAAGAATAAGTAATTGCTATGAATTACATGAGGTTGAAACCCAGCACTCAGTAACCTGTAAAAATCTGAGTGAGCACATATCCATCAAGCTAACAAAATAAATTAAATAACCCTCATGCAATCAACTAAATGTCCCCTTCCAACTTTGCTAGCATTCTACGGTTTCGACTTCAATCTTTAGCCCAGTCACATGAAATATGTTTTCTTAAGTGCCCAATTCCTACAAGGCCTCCAACAGAACAAAGAAACTTTCCCTCTCTCTGAATTCCATCCCCTCCCCCCTTTTTGTAGAGATTAGGTCTGTATTTTAACAATACATGATTATAACTAAAAATCCTTTTAACCCTCTACAATTCATACACTGCCGTCCGCACAGGTAGGAATAGGAGTATCTTTTGGATTTTCTCTTGAAAATGCATATCCAATAGCTGTGGGGCCTCTGGGGATATGAGAGTCATCATTTCTTAATTCTCTTTCTACAGCTAGTAATACGTGGTTGGAGTTGGTGCCTATTGTTGCAGTCAGCGTTCACCTCTTTACTGCAAATAGTACAGAAGTCCAGCTGTCTGGCTCAGTCCATCTCTCCATCCCGCTGCCACTCGACACAGCTGCTGTGGCGAGTTCCAGTGTGCCAGCCTGGCGCTTTGACCTCAAGAGCGGTGAGTGGTGGAATGCTCGTGAATCATATTTTTAATGGTTTGATCATTATTGTATCCAATAATTACAAGCATATGAAGCAAGAAACAATACTGCTTGTATAAACGGAGGCTTTGACAGGAAACACACTGAGTGATTAATAAGATCCAAACATCCTCTCCTTCACCCACAGAAGCAAGTTTTCTGCAGGATCATAAAAAAATTTTAAGTGCATCTGGAAAAACATTAGGGAATTGTGCTGGCAAGCAAGAACCATGCCTACAAGAACCAAATCTGATGTGGAAGCATTTTGTTCCCAGAAAGAAGATGAGGATGAGATTGATGGAAGTGTTTTACTGTAGTAGTTTAGAGGACTAGGTTCCTGGTGCAGATCTTATGATACTAACCAGTAGCAATGAAGGTGGGAGGTAACTTCCACTTTTTTTTCCTTTTTCATACTTTTTCTTTCCTCTTGCTTTTTTCTTGCACTTTTTATTCTTTCTATTTTCTTTTTTAAAAGTTTAGTTTGCATTGTGCCTCAGCCTTCCAATTTAGAATTGATATGGGTATATATGTTTTATTTCTATAATGCTCTCTAAATCTAAACTTATTTTCTTTGTTTACCCCCATGTTTGATAGCAGTATAAGCAAAATGCTGTCTGTTCAATACCAGAAAACATTGTTCAGTGCTGTTTGGTATAGGAGTAGGCAGGCTCAGTCAAGCCTCCCAGCCTCTTTCAGGTTAGGGGTTAGGGTTAATGTTGAGATGCCGAAGGTAATAAATGAAGTGATGGTTAGAGTTAATACTGAAGTTATTAAGTGAAATGATGACACTAGAATTCCAGATAGGGGAGATATTTTGAGAGCCACGCCTTATTTCTAGGTTGCCTATTCCCAGTTCCAATATTGTTTCTCTTCTGTACATGAAAACACATTAGGTGTGGCACGATACAGACACTGATTACCATATTACAATATGCTCTTGAATCATTTTGATTATAAGGAATTGGGGGGGCGGTTAGTGCTGGTGAATAGTTCTCTTCCTCTGATGGCCTTTTTAATTACTTCAGATTCAGTCATATACTCTCTTCTTAGGGCTGTGGATCCGGAATGGAACTGGACTCATCCGGAAGGAGGGGAATCAGCTTTACTGGACATTTGTGTCTCCACAGCTGGGCTACTGGGCAGCCGCTTTACTGTCTCCTGTATCAGGTAAAATTGCCACAATCAAAGTCTCTGAGAAATAAACTAATCTCAGTGCACACAAGAGGTTTTTTGCATATCTGGTATCATGATATGAGGAAGATTAACATGTTGGCCACTGGATCAATTGTCAGTTAGGAGAATGGCCCTTTGCACAGTTCCCATAGTGGTCCTTTGTAAGACTGAAAATAATAATAATAAAACCTTTATTGTCAAAGTACAACATGTGTACATTGAGATTAGCTGAGCCTCCCCCCGTGCTTTCTCCCCGCAACACACAGTGACAACAAACCCTCCATCCTACCACACCATGTGAACCAACTACACCACACACCGGCCTCCCAAGTCAATTCTGCATACGTTCACAGAGATTATGTCCCATTTAAAAGCCTAACAGCCCACGGATAAAAGCTATTTTTCAACCTGTTGGTATGGCTGGCTATATTCCTATATCTCCTACCGGATGGTAGGAGAGTAAAGAGATACCGTCCAGGGTGTGAGTCATCCCTGAGAATCTTCCTCACTCTTCCAAGGCAACGAGCCCTGGCGATGTCATCCAGTGGTGTCAGGAAACAGCCCACAATGTCTTGTGCTGTGCTTACTACCCTTTGTAATACTTTCCTGTCCGCGGTTGTCAGACCAGCATACCAAACCACAATACCATACGAGAGGACGCTCTCTATAGTAGACTGGTAAAATGTCTCTGCCTTAACTAATTGAGGGATATTTGATTTCTGAATTTGATTTCTGAAAAGTAAATCTATCTGAGATTTCTGGATTTCTGTAACTTTATTCTATTTTCTTCAGTAAATCTTGCTAAACTGAGAGAGAATCTTGCTTCCTGTTGCAGTAGACTGCCAAGAGGTTGATACTGGTGGGAATTGTTTTGGGGTGTGGCATTTTTTGGACTGTAATTCTAGATCAACTCTCAGTTTGAGTGGAATGTTTTCTAACTTTAGGACACATGCCCTGTCTGGTTCATTTTACATGTAATATCATGACACATGTACAAAAGGGGTGGGGGCTTAGCACACAGCACTGTTTATTATCCCCTCCCCCATCTTTTCTACAGACAGATTTGCCAGGAGAAAATCTTATTCTCTAAATCTTTTGGTGCTTTGGCCTTTTTAACTGTTATTTATGTTATTTTGATTAAACTGCATTTTAAAAAAAAAAAAAAAAAAAACCTGAATGCTATTGTAAGCCATCCAGAGAATGTAATTTAATGGACTTTATATAGATTCTCATAATAGATAGCAAATACCGTTTCCAAGTCATAAAGCTGTTTCTTTGCAGGGCTGGCAACTTCAACAACAGGAATTAAAGATATTGCCACCTACCATACTATCTTTCTACTTACTATCTTGGGTGCCCTGGCATTGCTGGTCCTCATTTTGCTCTGCCTGCTTATCTACTATTGCAGGTAAATGCCACACTTTCTCTTGTCTCTTCTTCTGCCTCACCGCTTGTTTCTAACTCGAGCCCAATTCTAAAACCATTTTTCATAGTCCTACTAAGCATCAGTACTTTTAACAAAGGCTTACTTATTGCACATTATTTTATTTCATTTGGATATTGCTATATTCACTTTATTTGAGTTATTGCAGTAATTAATCCTGAGTTCATGAGATTATGTGCATCTCCTGTTTCCACCTAAACTCAGAAATTACTACTGCCCACCATCAGTAAAATCAGCATCATAGAATGTTTACTTAAGGGAGTTTCATACAGCACATTTTGAAAACCAACACACCCCTGCATGCAGTCATTTGTGGCAGAGTGAAGGCATGGCAGCTCAGCTGAGGGTTGCAGGATTACAATTCTTTGGAATTTGACAGCTGTTCCAAACACTTTGATACTGGTCACTGGACAATGTCAGGCAGTCTTTGTGGTTGATTAGTAATGGATCAGCCACTTTCCTGTCCTCATCTCCAAGGCCCACTTTTTTCAATCTCGGCCTTTCTTCCCATATTTTAGTTAAGTTAAAGGATTTCAAACTTTTTCAGGCCGTAGAACTTGTTGGCTAAAATTTCAGTGTACCAGCCCTTTCTTTTTCACTATATAAAGAAAAAGTCTATGGATGCTCTGAAGAGTGGGATTAAGACATGGGCAGACGGCTGAGTGCTTTCAGTTTTGTCCCCTCACAGGGAATTTTATTTTCTCCTTAATCATTGGGAAGAAAGGTCCTCCTCTTCTTAGTCGTGCAGAACTATTCAATTCCTTATGGAACATTAGGGTTCCAAAGCCAGATTTATCCACTTATTCAAACCGATCTCCTTAGAAAGCCAGAAGTGTCACAAATAGAGGGCCTGATATATTTCTATGCAGTTCAGGTAAATTAGATCTGAAAATTATCTGGACTTGAAAATGAATACTTTGTCAACCCCAAGCATTCTCTGAACCCACAGAGAGGATACATTTAAATTCTGTTACTCAGTATGCTGAATTTAAATTATAAAATTCCCTGATACCCCAAGAGAGCCAGTTTGGTGTAATGGTTAAGGCATCAGGCTAGAAACCAGGAGACTGTGAGTTCTAATCCTGGCTTAGATGCAAACCCAGCTAACTGACCTTATTATGCACTTTCTCTCAGACCTAGGAAGGAAGCAATGACAATCCAGTTCTGAAATACTTTGCCAAAAAAACTTGCTGGGTTTGTTCAGGCAATCTCCAAGAATTTGATATGATTGAATGGAGCAAAAAAAAAAGTCCCAAAAGAAAGCTAGCAGGAGAAAGAACACGATTTAAAGACCTGGACTATTACTAAAAAAACAAATCCTCAATTCACAAATGTGGAAGAGCAATTATTTTCTTTGGAATAGAGCCATTTTAATCTTTGTTTCCACAAATGAAAACATTTTGGCAGTGAATTATACATTTAGTGCTGATAACTATGTCACCTTTTCTTTGCTTTCTCTCTGCCCCTAAGTAGATACTTGGTTTGGATGCATGAGAGAGATCTCAGGTATATTCTACACTTGTTCAACCCTTAGAAAAAGTTCCCTAGAGCTACTTCATTGTCATTAGTTCCAAATGAGAAACAGTGATTACTTTTCCTGGGCAATTATTATTATTATTATTTTGGTTCAATGCATTCAAGTGCATTCCAATACATTTATTTTAGGGGCAAAAATAAGTCTTCACTTAAATATATTTTACTTGGGAGGAGAATCATAGTTTGCTGGGATCCCAGAATTGCTAGCAGCTTATTTTTAAAAGACGTTTTACTATATTTTATTAATGCTTTTATTTATGCATATCTGCCTGTCTTCTATTTTGGGTATTGCTTATTCTGGAGGAAACAATTCATTGAGTGGAAATGTTCTTTTCTGTTGTGACGCTATGTGAAAAAGACCTTGAGAAATAGGATGAAGAGATGCTGCCTACGGAATTGTCAATAAAGCATAGACCCTAGATTCATAATGGGCAGAGAAAGAAGCTCAGACCTGACCCTCTCTATTTTCTCTGGCCAGCTCCCACAAGAATTCAGGAGCATTTGTTGAGCTGTCATCTGTTATGCTGCAAAAGGTTGAAACAAAGTCTGCCCCAGCCGTTAGTTATATCACAACATTCTGCAAATTGGTCATCTGTGCATCCACTGCTGCTGGTATTACAACGTAGCAGCCAATGCTCAACAAACAGCATATTTCCTTGAAGACTGGAGGCCATTTCTGAAATTCCTCTCCTTGGAAGGGAGTAGCAGACTTGTAGAGTGGTCAGCTTTCCCAGATAAACCAGACAAGAAACACAAACAGAGGAACTAATTCTACTTCATTGTAAGGCCACATCACAGATAATCCTTGACTTATAACCACAATTGGGGCCAAAATTTCTGTTGGTAAATAATGCAGTCATAAAGTGAAACATCATGTGACTACATTGCTTAGTGACAACAATCTTGGTAGTTCCAATTGCAGTTGTAACTCCAGGCATGCAAGTCATTACTCAGGAAGTGGGGGGAGTCCCAGATAGGCCCAACAGTGCAGTGAAGAGCTGCTACACCTCAAAAAGTGCCAAGTGCTTGGGAAGCCCCAATAGTGTTAGCACAAAGCAGCTGCCCCAGGCTAGCAACCTTTGCTGCCCTGCACTCCACCACCTTTGCCATCTTCATTCTGCTACTGACAAGTTTTCCCAGCCTGGCCCTTTGCAAGGCAGCTGCTGGCATTGCCAGGCCTTCTTCCCAAGGCCACTGGCTCTGTTCTCCAAGTAGCATAGAGGCTTGTCCAAATTTCATGTGGCCTTGAGGTTTTGGAAAGCTTCAAAACCTTGCAAGAAGGCTGTATGTAACTTGATCAACTCTGCACATGATCTCTGGAAAGCTTGGCATGAGCAGGAAGGCCATGGAGTGTAGTGGAACAAAAGGGGAGAGATAGGGGGAGATGGAAGAGAGGAACTGAAGCATCCCTGCAGTCATAAGTGCAGGCATATTGCCAAGAGCCTGAATTTTGATCACATGACCAAACAGGCACTGCAATGGCCATAACTTTGAGGAACAATTAGGAGGCAGAGTCAGCTGTCAAATGGAATGGCTGTGTTGAGATGCCGCTCCGAATGAGCGTGCCAATTTCACAGCCATTTCTCTTTCCCTGTGGATTTTTTAAAAGCCTCTGATCTCTCGGAGGGAGAGCAGAAGTGGAGGTGCCCAGCTGAGCAGTTCAGGACAGCAGTCTGAGCCGCAGAAAGCAGGAAAGCCTAAGAGAAAGCCGGGTGAAGGAGGGGCCCATTATGGCGGCCGTGAAGAAATGACAGCTGTCAGAAACAGCGGTGAACTAGTAGGACAGGGATTCAATTAACCTGGCGGAGTGAGCATTCAGCGAACTCTTGTAAGTGTTCTGGATTGTGAAATCTCTCCAGAGAATTTCAAAGAAGAGAAAAGAGGAGAAGCCCCAGAGCAAAAGGGGAGATCACCTCCCCTGTCAGATAGCGGCGAAAAGGAGACATGGGGAAAAAGAGATCTGACCTTAAAGCAACAGACTCACAGGCTGCAAGGACTGGTGACCAAGGGCGGTTTCTCTTTCTGGCTCCTGCAGAAAAGCCAAGAAGAAGTTTAACAACAACAACAACAACAAAAAACTTGAAGAGTGACAGTTTGGACTGAGCAGAGAGAAGAGCAGACATCTTGAATAAGAACTAACGACCACTTAGCATTAAATGAGGGAAGAGTGATACTCATAATTTAAGAAATGAATTATTTGTTTCAAAAAGTTTCTAAAACAAAAGGGATAAATTGTAATTGTCTTGAGAGTTTAGACCAATAAGAATTAACTGAACATAACTTATTTTATGATTGAATTGGAGGAGGCTAACTAGAAACAAAAGGTTGAATGCCCAAGGAGGGTGAGAAAATTTATTTACTTGTTTTCTTGTTAAATACAATAATATTTATCACTGTCAAGGGATTGACTGTAAAACCTGGTCTTTATTGCTAGTGAACTGAATACTGGTTACAATATTGAGGTAATTTAATGGTTATATTATGGTTACATGTTACTATATAGATAAATAAGGATTGTAGTGGAATATAGAAATTGATTAATATTGATTATTGTGTATTAGAAGTGTTAGTGTAATAGGTTTCATTTGTGTTAGCAACAAAATATATCATTGTTAAGATATAAGGCACTAGTGATTATAACCTTGGAAGTATAATAAATTCTCCCAGTGTGGTGGAGGGAAAGACAAAGATCGTGCACAAATGGGAGGGTTGGTTGACATCATTTAGAAAGATGACAAGTATCCCAAATCTAACAAGAGTTGGGACTGGAAGAAGGCAGATGACCCAAGCCTCATTGGCAGAATTAAGCCCAGCAGGGCAAAGATCCATAGAAGAAATAATGCCACAGGAGAGAGCAGGCTCACTTAAAGACCTACAAGCAATGCTATAATCCATGCAAGAGGTTATGCTGAGAAATCATGAGGATCTAAAAAACAGAGATAAATGAAATAAGAAATGATACTGGAGAACTTCAAGAGAAGATGGGAGCAATGGACGGAAAATTTGAATGTTTCCAACAACAAATATTGAAAAATGAACAGAAATTGTTAGAAATGGAGGACAGAATGAATAAGGAGGAAAGAAGAGTAGATGAAATGAATGAAAAACTCTCACAAGCAAACAAAGAATTAGAAAACTTGAAACTGAGAAAGCAGACCATTATCTACATTTCCAAAACGTGAAAGAAGAGAAGGGGGAGGGCCTCCCAGAAATGATGACGGACTTGTTAGCAAAGGCCCTAGGGACAGGGAAAGAAGAGATGGCAAATGAGATTGATGAAATATATAGAATCGACACAAACTACGTGAGAAGAAATAACCTACCCAAGGAAGTACCTATTAGATTAGTGAAGAAGTCAGTTAGGGATGAGATTCTGCACAGAACAAGGGACGACCCAATAGAATATAGAGGTAAACAATTAACTCTCCTTAAACAAGTTCCCAGGAGGATAAGAGACCTGAGAAGGCCCTATCAACATATTACATCGAAACTAATAAGACAAAACATCAATTTTAGGTGGCTGATTCTGGAAGGGATTCTGGTGACCTTGCAAGAGAAAAGATATAGGCAGGTTCGATTAACAAAGCAGAAGAGTTTTTCCAGCAGCACCTAGGGAATGAAGATGAACTAGAAGAAAGAGAGTTAAGAGAAGAGAACAATACAGAGAGATATAATAGAAAGATACAAGAATCACAAGGCAAAGAACGGGAGAAAAAATAAGAATGAACTATGACAATGATGATGAAAGCAGACATAAAGAACTCAAGGAAGATAGACCGAAAAGAGCGCCAAGATCAAAACAGAGGCACTAATGTGGAAATATTAACAGTATTATCATTAAATATAAATGGACTAGACTCCCTGGCTAAGAGAAATATAATTTTGAATAAGCTCAGTAAGAAAAACTTAGACATAGCAATTCTAGAAGAAACACATATAAAGAATCAAGATCTAATAAACTACTCTAAGTTAGGAATCAAATTTGTATCGCTTTCACAGCAGAAGAAAGGAAGAATTGTGATATATGTTAAAGAAAGAATCCCAGCAAAAAAAATCTATCGAGATGAGGAAGGTAGAATACTGATTATTGTAATTTCCTTAAATATAAACAAAGGTTGCCATGATAGTAATTTATGCCCCCAATGAAAAACAAAGACAATTTTATAAGACACTGCATAAGGTTATTGCTGATATTGAATACGAGAACATTTGTTTAATTGGCAATTTTAATGCAATTATAGACAGAGAATTAGATTATAAGAGTGAGGAAGTAAGGAAACAAATCAGGAAAATATTACCTGGTACTTTTTTTTAAATGGTGGAAGAATTAAATATTGAAGATAGTTGAAGGGAGAGAAATCTGAATGAAAAGCAATTTACATACTATTCAGGGCGGCATGAATCGTGGTCCAGAATTGATATGGTCTGGACAACGAAAGAATTCAGATATAGAAGACTTAGTAATAGACATTAATACTTGGGCAGACCATAATTCCATTATAATTAAATGGAAAGAACAGAAGACAACATCAAGGAGGTGGACTCTAAAAAAGGCAATCCTAAACCAAATAGAATTTAAGCGTAAGATAGAGGAACAAATGCGGACTTTTTCCAGACAAATAAGAAAGAGGAACTAGCACTCAAAATTTATGGGACATGGCCAAGGCTGTTATGAGAGGAACTGCAATTGCGTACATGGCCAATGAATATAAAAAGAAAAGGCAATATTGAAAAAGTTTAGAGGAAGCACACACAAAAATTAGAATTAGAACTACAAAAACCCCCACAATGTAGAGACCTAAAACAACAGCTAACTTTAAATAAGCATAAATTGAACATTATAGAAAAGGAAGAAATAACTAAAAAATAAAAAGTATTAGACAAAATTTTTTTGAACAGGCAAATAAACCTGGGAGATGGTTGGCCTATATAGATTGAAAAAACAAAAAGATAAAAGATGGATTAGTAAATTATGTAATCAAGCAGGGGAGATGGTACATCAAAATGAAAGAAAAAAATGGGTGACATATGAATTCTATAAAAATCTTTATAAAGAGGATGAAAAGATTACTGAGGAAAGAATATCACAATATCTTACAAAAGCAGACTTACCAAAGTTTCCGGAAGAATTTCACAATATATTAAATAAGGACATAACAGCCCAGGAAATTATAGAAGCAATTAAAAAGCAAAAAAGTAATAAAACACCTGGCCCCAACGGATTACCATCCGAAATATATAAGAAACTCCAAGAACTTTTGGGCCCAACCCTATTGGACATATTTAATGATGTACTAAATACAGCAAAAACCCCAAACTCATGGAAAGAAGCAATCATCTCACTAATACCTAAAGAAAACTCTGATTTCACCTGCATTAAAAACTATAGGCCCATCTCTTTACTGAAGACATAAATTTATAAATTTAGGAAGAGTAATCACATATAAAGACATCTTAGACGAGAATGGAGACTTGAAAACAAGGAAAAGACTATTAGAAGATGGTATAGAGTTGGAATGGTGGGGATACTTACAAATACAGTCACAATACAGAAAAGATAAAAAAGAACCAGGGATGAAATTAGAGCATACACAATTAGATAAAATCCTTCTAGGAACAGAAGATCAAACGATAAAAAAGATATTTATTAGAACAAGATTTGTTAGAAGAACAGGTAAAAGAAACAACGTTAATCTGAGCAAAAATTTCAGTTACAGTATTGACCTAGATAGCTGGCAATCACTAAGGGATAAAAAACGAGGTTAACGCTAGCCACCTCCCATAAAGAAAATTTGTACAAGATCTTTTATAGATGGCACCTTCCCCCTACAAGGCTAGCAAAAATAGACAAAAAAATCTCACTGACATGCTGGAAATGCAGAAGGCTTCCAGGGACTTACTATCACATGTGGTCCAAAAGCGCAAAATGTCCAAAAGCGCAAAATTTTTGGCATCGGATAAAAAATTGGTTGGAAGAAATATTATTACAAAAAATTGATTTAAAACCAGAAATAATCTTATTAGGGATTATTAATGATAAACTCAGCAAAGCATCTTTCTACTTATTATTGCATATTTTAACCGCAGCAAGATTGGCCTATTCCCAAAAATGGAAAAGAAAGGAAACTCCCACTGAAGAAGAAATAATAAATAAAATTTTATCCTGCGCCGAAATGGACAGATTAATTCTTGAGATTAAAAATAAAACTGAAACAAGAGTATTATGAAATTTGGAAAAATTTACGATTGGTTAGAGATAAGGAGGATCACGGAGATTACTATTGATTGATTAGTTGATAACGTAAGGACTTCTTAAAGGTAAAGGCTCCCCCGCACATGCGTGCTAGTCGTTTCTGACTCTAGGGGCCAGTGCTCATCTCCGTTTCAAAGCCGAAGAGCCAGCGCTTGTCCGAGGACATCTCCGTGGTCATGTGGCCAGCATGACTAGACCCCAAAGGTGCACGGAACGCTGTTACCTTCTTACTGTAGTGGTCCCTATATTTCTACTTGCATTTTTACATGCTTTCGAACTGCTAGATTGGCAGAAGCTGGGACAAGTAACAGGCGCTCACTCTGCTATGCGGCACTCGGGATTCGACCCGCCAAACTGCCGACCATTTGATCGACAAGCTCAGCATCCTAACCCACTGAGCCACCACGTCCCTTCTTATTAGCACCTATATCAGGACACAACTGAAAGATATATAAATACAACATAGATGAATGAAAGATGGCTTACCAGAAAATTTACAGATGTTTTATGTACATTTTGTTATACTCTGACAATAGAATGTATTTTAAGTTTCTGTTTTTCTGTAACATAAGGTAATACTAATTGTAGCCAGGGAAGTTGAATCATGTCCACTTTTGTTTTTAAATGTACATTTCATAAAAAAAATTCTAAAAAAAAACCTGAGGAACAATTGTAAGTCTATTTTTTGCAGCACCATTGTGACTTTGAAAGGTCGCTGAATGAATGGTTGTTGAATGACTTGTTACAGATGTCAAGGACTATCTGTAACAGATTTTTGCAAGTCTAAAAGTACAAATCTCCCACTATCTCCTTTATAGCCTAAAAGGTCAGGGGAGAATCCCTTCTGAACTTCTTTCTCCACCTATTATGCAGCTGTGGGCTATGCCTGCCTTCTCTTATCTGACTGTTCTCTAGGCAGCATCTTTTCATTCTGTTTCTGAAAATCTGTCTTATATTACATCCATCTTATTAAGTGAGACCTTTCCAGAGGAATAGCTCTGGACAATTTGTGGAGAGATATTCCAGTTGAGGTTAATAAGATGGGAATTTTCAGGCATCGTAGAACTTTTCTGTGCAGAGAATGGAGTACGTAAGAACATGAACTATGATATCTTTCCATTATTACAGATCTTTGTAACCATTTTCTTTCTTTACTTCTTCCTCTCTAGGAGACTATGTCTTAAGCCGCGCCAACAACATAGAAAGCTACAGCTTTCTGGGGCTCTGGATGCATCCAAGAAAGATCAAGCTACATCAATGTCACAAATTAATCTTATTTGCACTAGCCATATGGAGACAGCTTCATCCAATGGAGACATAGATGTGCATACACCCATCTTCAAATCAGCCTTCTCCTCTTCCAGGGAGTTTGAGAGCTCCCGTGAAGAATTCTTCAAGCAAGTGCCAAACCAGAAGATTCGTCATGCCAGCAAGGCCTCCACAGTAGATACACTGAACCAGCGAGGTGGTCCCAAGGATGACTATCCCCGAATGGTGGAGGGCTATTCACTGAAGGCAGCCCGGTCCATGGATACCCCTGGCACGTTAGAACCCCCTCTCTTGGACGATTACAAGCGCAACTATTCACATCAGCGTGTAGAAGACAAGAGCAATGAGACACTGCGCAAACAAACACGGAATGATAGCAAGCCTTATTTGCAGGAGCCCCCATCACCACCACCCCTCCCAGCTCCTTTTGACCATTATATGGCCCATAAAGCGGATGCCAAACCTCCTGATTTCATGATGTCGCAGTCTGTAGACCACCTGGCCCGTCCCACCTCTCTGAGTCAATCTGGACAGCTAATCTTCTGTGGTTCTATTGACCATATGAAGGATACAATGTACCGAAATGTCATGCCAACTCTCGTAATTCCTGCCCACTATATGCGCCTGGGTCCAACAGAGCAAACTACTATGGGCTCTGAAAATCAACCAGATATGGATCCAACTGCCATGGGACTCCCTCATCAATTTGGTCCCCAGGAACAACAGAGGCAGCAGCAGCTCCTCCAACAGCAGCTGCAACATCCACAGTTCCAACTACAGCAACATCAAGTGGAAGACCCGGAGGGGAAGGGTTGGGGACCCCACACACAATCTGTTAGTGGTTCAGTTACCATACCTGTGTTGCTGAATGAGTCCACTATGGCCCAGCTGAATGGGGAGTTACAGGCACTAACTGAGAAGAAGTTGCTGGAACTGGGTGTAAAGCCACATCCACGAGCCTGGTTTGTATCTCTGGATGGACGTTCCTCTCAAGTCCGTCATTCTTACATTGATCTCCAGGGCCCTGAGAGGAATCGCAGCAATGATGCCAGTCTGGACTCAGGTGTGGATGTCAATGAAGCCAAGCCCACCAAACGCCTGAAGGAGGAGCGCATGGGTCCAACGTACTCTAAATTGGTCTTTGCTGATGCTGACACAGAACAAAGCAGCAGTGAGAGTCGCACTGCTGTTTGTTCTCCTGAGGACAACTCACTCACCCCTCTGCTGGATGAAAACACTGACCACCGTGCTGCTACAATTCCACGACATGGGCGCAGCCGTGGCAACAGTTCTCGCAGCAGCAACAGCAATAGTGAACTGCGCCGTGACTCAATGACCAGCCCAGAGGATGACAGCAATGAACCTTCTGAAGGAACTGATGACCAGGGAGACAAAAAGAGTCCATGGCAGAAACGTGAGGAACGACCTCTCATGGTCTTCAATGTGAAGTAGTCAGCAGGAGAAAGACAGTTCACCCTCATTGCATACTTTCTTTGGGGGAGGATGAGGCACCAGAACCATGGAGATCAGTATTTGCCTTTCAGTCTGGTCTGGCTTATTTTTCTCTCCATCTCATCAGATGCTCAGCTGAACTGAAGCCCTTATTTTTTGACAGAAGAGATGAACGAACAGAGCAAGAAACAATGCAGCCAAGCTGCATTTTTTTTTCCCCAGCCACTAAAGATGCTGTCTTGCTCAAGGCAAGTTAAGAAGTGCCACAGCAAACTACCTTAGAAAATTTGGCCTCTTTCTGTTTCCACCAACCACTGTGAACCAAGCAATCTGGGGCACAGGAATTACAAAGATGTAATGACAGCGAAGAAAGTTTCATTGTTCTGTAACTCTTCTCAATCTGTGGAGAGGATACTGCTTGTCCTATGTGGTTCCACTTCTAAAATCCCTTATTTTCCACCCAGTTTGGTATAACCAGAACTAATGCTGTCCCCTGACAGTTTGATAACAGAGGTGCAGTGGAAAGGCATGACTCAATTCTACAACCCTCTTGTCTTCAGGGCTTTGTACAGTTCTTTTTTAAAAATTAAGTCCTGTGGATTTTCCAAGCCAGAAACCTGTAGGGATGGGTGCCCAGGGCTGTAGGTTGATGTCCATCTGTGCCTATCATCCTTTTATGATCCAACACCTTGGATTACAGTACAGGGCCCAGACAAGGGGGGTGGGTTTGGGGAAATTTGGGCATTAGTGTGGGTAATATACATATGTGTGTGCATGCGTGTACGTCAGTGGTGGATGGGAGTCTGAGCCATGTGTGTGTGGATAGATGTGTCTGACCTCACTGCCAAATGAACTCCTTATTGGAGTATATCTGTGGCCCCCCCTTTTTTTTCCTCCTTGTGCCTGCAAGTCCTCTGTCTCTTCCAAGTGCCTTCTGGTCCCAATGTCTCCCTCCCTCCGCCCAACCAAGCAGCTGTGAATGAAATCTTGATATCCATAGAGGCATACAGGCGTACCATCTGTTCATAGCTCCTCAGATCTTCCTTTCTGTATAATCCCCTTTTTTCCTGCAGTGAATGCTTGGCAGAGGGATCAAGAAGGGGGATTGCTGAAGGAAAAAACAACTGGCACATCTCTGCTTGTAAACACAAGGGCCAACTTGCTAAGCCATCAGAACAGACTTAGGGAACTGAGCCAACCAGCAACACAGTTGTGAGGATCCTAAAATGCAGCAGGACCAGGTCTTTACTTGGTCTTACAAAAGTAACAATATGTATGATGAGCAGTTCCAAGTAAGACGTTTGTGGAGATTTTGGAGCCCATTGTGGCACATTATGATTTCATCTAAAGAAGGGGATGGGGAACTACTAGCCAGCCCCACGGTGAAGTTTTGGTCAATCAAATTGGAAGATAATAAATGGGGATGGGCATATTGTAGCTGCAGATAAGAAGGTGGAACCTAAGAATCTTTTTAGCTTTTTGCTTTTGAGTTTGAGGACATAGGGCTTTTATCAATCAGGCTCAGATCCTTTTGTAATAGCAGAAAGCAGCAAAGACTGAAATAATTTAGGGAAATACTTTATTTCAGACTCACCTTTATACCAAAACTTGAAGATCTTATAATAGGTGGAAATTCTTTTTTCTTTTGAAGGCAACATTCTTTAGAAATAAACTGGGAGGCTACATGTTAGTGACAGCTGGGTCAGAACTGAAAGTGGGTAGGGTTTTCTCCCATCCTTTTCCTTTCAAATCCACATCCCCAGCCTTGCAAACTTCTAAGAAAGGACAGATCCATCATTAGAGGTCTAAGTTGGTTACCTAGAGCACATCTTCCCCTACTGCTTTAGTTACTTGGATCTATTTGTCTGCATTTCCTGGTTTTCTTCTTATTATTTTTTCTATTTCTGATTGTCATTTTTCTCATTCTGCTTGGAGATACAGTCAGGTCCAGAAATATTGGGACATCGACACAATTTTAACATCTTTGGCTCTATACACCACCACAATGGATTTGGAATGAAACAAACACAATGTGCTTTAACTGCAGACTGTCAGCTTTAATTTGAGCGTATTTACATCCAACTCAGGTAAACAGTGTAGGAATTACAACAGTTTGCATATGTGCCTCCCACTTGGTAAGGGACCAATAGTAATGGGACAATTGGCTTCTCAACTGTTCCATGGCCAGGTGTGTGATATTCCCTCATTACCCCAATTACAATGTGCAGATAAAAGGCCCAGAGTTCATCTCAAGTGTGCTATTTGCATTTGGAATCTGTTACTGTCAACTCTCAAGATGAGATCTAAAGAGCTGTCACTATCAGTGAAGCAAGCCATCATTAGGCTGAAGAAACAAAACAAACCCATCAGAGAGATAGCAAGAATATTAGACGTGGCCAAAACAACTGTTTGGAACATTCTCAAAAAGAAGGAACGCACTGGTGAGCTCAGCAACACCAAAAGACCTGGGAGACCACAGAAAACAACTCTGGTGGATGACCGAAGAATTCTTTCCCTGGTGAAGAAAACACCCTTCACAACAGTTGGCCAGATCAAGAACACTCTCCAGGAGGTAAGTGTATGTGTGTAAAAGTCAACAATCAAGAGAAGACTTCACCAGAGTGAATACAGAGGGTTCACCACAAGATGTAAACCATTGGTGAGCCTCAAAAACAGGAAGGCCAGATTAGAATTTGCCAAACGACATCTAAAAAAGCCTTCACAGTTCTGGAACAACATCCTATGGACAGATGAGACCAAGATCAACTTGTACCAGAGTGATGGGAAGAGAAGAGTATGGAGAAGGAAAGGAACTGCTCATGATCCTAAGCATACCACCTCATCAGTGAAGCGTGGTGGTAGTGTCATGACGTGGGCATGTATGGCTGCCAATGGAACTGGTTCTCTTGTATTTATTGATGATGTGACTGCTGACAAAAGCAGCAGGATGAAGTCTGACGTGTTTCGAGCAATATTATCTGCTCACATTCAGCCAGATGCTGCAGAACTCATTGGACGGCGCTTCACAGTGCAGATGGACAATGACCCAAAGCATACTACAAAAGCAACCAAAGAGTTTATGAAGGGACAGAAGTGGAATGTTATGCAATGGCCAAGTCAATCACCTGACCTGAATCCCATTGAGCATGCATTTCACTTGCTGAAGACAAAACTGAAGGGAAAATGCCCCAAGAACAAGCAAGAACTGAAGACAGTTGCAGTAGAGGCCTGGCAGAGCATCACCAGGGATGAAACCCAGCGTCTGGTGATGTCTATGCGTTCCAGACTTCAGGCTGTGATTGACTGCAAAGGATTTGCAACCAAGTATTAAAAAGGGAAAGTTTGATTTATGATTATTATTCTGTCCCATTACTATTGGTCCCTTACCAAGTGGGAGGCACATATGCAAACTGTTGTAATTCCTACACCGTTCACCTGAGTTGGATGTAAATACCCTCAAATTAAAACTGATAGTCTGCAGTTAAAGCACATTGTGTTTGTTTCATTCCAAATCCATTGTGGTGGTGTATAGAGCCAAAGATGTTAGAATTGTGTCAATGTCCCAATATTTCTGGACCTGACTGTATTGTCTTTTCTGAAGGGCACTTTTTTCTTTGCCAAGATCTGGTTATTCTGACTTAAAAATAGGTCTTTAATCATTTCAACTTTAGTTGAGATTTTCAAAAAAGAACATAACTCTTACACAGTGTGAGTGGAGCACTTACTATATGCTCAGAAACATTGGTTTTTATTTGCTTGCTCCGGGGTGAGCCTTATTAATGAAAAAATGGTTCTGGGGCTGAGCCCTATTTGTATAAAGACTATTTTTTCCATTATAACTCAAATTATTTTTTTCAGTTTAATTGCCTTGGGATGATTTCCTTTTAATTATTGGAGAAATTTCCATATTTTGCCTTCTTCCACAGCATTACATTGAATCATTTTTATGTTTATAGGATTTTTTTTCTGAAAGAACATCATTAGAACCACTGATGTGTCTAATGCAAGATTAATACTTGTCAAAGTGCTTCAGAAATAATCAAATTACGTACATGAAGTCTTTGCTAAAAATTGCAGAAAATGTTCATGTCTGATTAATTTTGCATCCTATTCGAGAACTATTAATGTTCTATAAATCATGTATAAACTTTCTCCAACTGCTGACAGTGCAAGAGCTGGCTGACCATTCTCTCAACACATTTTATCTCTTTCCATGTTCCACTAATACCAAATGATAGATATAATCTGAGTAATGCAAGATAATCCTGCATTTGTAACCAGACTGACCAGCCAATCTCTAAATTTTCCCAAGAAAACTGTGCCTAATATGACTTTAAAGTATCACGTTGATCTGATCTGACAATTATTGCTCTCTACAAAGATAGTGGGATTTTAGTCAAACCCGAAGAAAGTCTTTAAAAAGTCAATGAAGTATTAATCACTCTATTACCCCACACAATCAAAAACCCAGAACCAGAAACCTTTTACTTCCAATCAATACACAATGCTGCTTTCTGTAATTTTATAGCCGAAGAAAAACCTTGCATCCAGGAGTTAATAGCAAGGTATTCCCTCTGATACAACATGTATCTTTAACTATGTTAAATATCGTCTACTTTCTCTAATAACCTCAAACTGCCAGACAAGCTTTTGAGGGGTTTTTTTTTTTTAATTATCTGAAGAAAAAATAGTTGGACAAATTTGGCAAAACGGAGAACTCAGTGGCTACTGTTGGTGAACCTTCCTATTTGTTCTTTAGAATGGTATTAATGTATAAATCTTCTGAATTTATCACAGCAACATTGCACAGTGGTGATTTCCTCTCCCAAGAAGATTTATTTTCCTTCTAAGTTTTGGAGTCCCTCTGAAACTGGTAAGGAGGATTACATTTTTCGAAACAGGTCTCACACAAGAGAGGGTTTATTGGTAGCTTTCTCATTTGTCTCTTTTCAACTCTATAACTGTTTAACAATAACCTAAGATCTGGATTGCAAGTGCAAGAGACAATATTAGGGGGGAACTTCATTTCTAAATTACAATTACTGTTAGGGAAAGTAATAAAGTAAATACAGTTATCTTAGCAGTCTGCCCTCTTCCCCTTCGCACACACATCTGAACTGAATAGACACAATATGCTAATGTTAACATTTACACATGGAAGTAGTGAAAATTATTCAGTCAGGAAAGGACATATGTTTGCCTGCACAAGAAGCAGCAGCCTTCAAAGTGAACAATGCAGTCTTAGTCACTGCTGTGTGGGTGGAAAGGAGAGGACTAAAGTGGGATTGCCTGTTCTAGACTCCATTCTAAATGTTTGAGCTGCTTAAAAATACAGTAGTTTCAAACGTGGTGCATAAAAATTTGGTGGGAGAGGGAACAGAAGGAGCTGCATGAAATTTGGGAAAAATGAGCCATGGGAATAAGGATAAAATATTTTTAAAGATCTTGGCTAGCCTATGTAGTCCTTGGATTGCAAAAAAATTCAGATAGTCTATAACTGAAATAAGTGAGATGAGAGAAAAGTCTTGGCTATTATCTAGTATCTGACTGGATTTGTATAACCTAAAGTTTTAGCTGTTATTTGATTCATAACAAGATGCAGTTCTGTTCCAATCCATGGGTTTAATAGTGGCTGCTTTAAAATGTTAGAATGTGCAGCACATAGACAGTAGGGTTCGATTTATGACAACTGAGCCCAAAATTTATGTTGCTAAGCAAGTTATTTGTTAGGTTAATTTTGCCCTATTTTAAGACATTTCTTGCCATAGTTTCTTGTCAGTCACAAAAGGGGATTACGTGACCCTGGAATGCTGCAATCATCATAAATACGAGTCAGTTACCAAGGGTCTAAATTTTGATCATTGACCTTTGGGATGCGGCAACAGTCGTGTGAAATACGATCATAACTCACTTTTTAATGCCATTGTAATTTTGAACAGTCACTACTAAATGAACGTAAGTCAAGGAATACTTGTACATTGTGGTTATCTTTATGGAATAAAACCACATTTCCATAAAAGCAGTACTGGCATGTAAGGCACCTAATTGCATTATCGCATTTTGATGCCAACAGTGTTTGAACTTCCCAGAGGCTTTTGATTTCAGTAAGGAGCAAAAATTAACAGAGGTACCAGTGTGTGGAAAAATATTAAGGCTTACAGAAGTACTGTATGTATTTAAAAATAATAAAAAGGATACACGGACTCTCCTCCCCACATCCAGCATGTCTGCAGATAAAAGAAACAGATTCCCTCAGTGTGATTTCTGGTGATTTTAAGGCAGCTGTTTACACAGTTCTCAGACCTATATAGAGCAGAACAGAATGGGTAAGGGAAGGTTGCTGGCCTATAGGTAAATAAAATTAGAATGTATTTCAAGTTTCAATATTTCTTCTGTCCATTTATCAGAAACCAGAGGTAATAGTTGCTATTTATAGAGAAAAATTTTTTAGAATGGCAATACCAGAAATAATTAGATCTTTAAATAAAACCTGTCTATAAAAGTAGCTTCATACTATTGGGCTAGCTTATAAGTGAGTTACCCATTATTCTTTTAACATTCCAGTCTTCTCCCTTTTGTATTTGCTGATGATAGAGACCTATGAGTAATGGTTTTTAAAGTTTACTCTATTGAAGCAGGAAAAGGAACACATAGTAATGTGCACTGTATGTCAATGATGCCCTGCACTGTGGAGAAGTAAATGTAAAGTGTCTTTCAGATCAGATATTCCAATAATGCATCTTTTCTTGCCAGCCATACAAACATGGTTTCCCCAATGCCTTTTTAAAACATTAGTGGGAGGGGTTCATAGCCCATAGACCCAGATCTCCCATCCACATTATTAAAACTGGTTTCTCACTGTGTAGCCCTGTGAGGATGTTGTAAAAGCAGTGTAGCAGCATTGTTCTCAAGTTGGAAACAGACTACATTATGTTGATGCTTGAAAATACTCCCCAGCCCTATTGTGCTCTCAATAAATGTAGGTAAGTATTTTGATAATTTGCATGACAAACTTGGAAAATGGAGATCAGCAAGTTTCTTTACTAGTTTATATGATTAACTTTCTCCAATTTTTACAGATGTTTTACAAGTGTGTTGAACTATTGGCTGAGGATGTGGGAACAGTGGTTCAATACATCCCAAAAACAAGGTTAAGGATGATCATATCACCTCACCAGTGCAAAGTCTTCCTTTCATTTAAAGAAGAAAATATTCCCTAATGCCTTCCCTGTGGTTAATTTCCAGAAATAAAGGTATTCTTGGAAGGTACTGTTAAAGATCGTATTTGGAGGACATAAACGCCATTCTTAGTACAATTTATTATAACACACCTGTCAAAACAACCTTTTTTAAAATTATCAGCAGAGGTAAGGTCATGTCATTTTAGTATAATAGCAAAAATAAAAACAGTTTTATTCTATAAAAAAGAATCTCTTGCAATTTTACTTGTGTGTACTTCTGTCCTAGTACTTGGGCAACAATTTATACCTTATTAACGAGATACCGTTACCTTCCCCTGCCAAAGAAAATCTTTGCTCTCCGTCAGCCAAGACGGATCCTCCTTCCATCCCCACCCTTTTTACTAGCACTGAATGTCTGCACGACGCGGGGGGGGGGGGGGAACTAGGCACAAATTCCATTGGCTCATTTAAATCGGGAGTCGTTTCCAGGTTGTATCTATCTGTCCTCCACTTACCAACCCCACCCTCAGCTTCCCGAAGTTAAGCTTCCGGTCAAGCCAGACACTGTAGCCGTGATATATTTGTTTCTCTCACACATACCCCCGTCCAAAGATGCTAGTACCAAAACCCTTCCATGATAAGTCCATATGTGTTATGCTATAGACTAAATAAATTCATGACACTTCTTCGCTCATTTCTGAACATATAAAGCAGAGGTCTTCAAACTTGGGCCTTTTATGACTTGTGGACTTCAACTCCCAGAATTCCTCAGCCAGCGAGCCTGGCTGAGGAATCCACAAATCATAAAAGGTCCAAGTATGAAGACCTTTTTCATATGAGCTTCTTATGACGCAAAGAATCTGCTTATGCGTTGAGATGGATTAGCGAGCAGGATGGTGTAACTTCTAGGAGGCTGGTGGCAGCTAAAAACTGAAGCTTCTCTCCCCCCCCCATAGTTCCCGATTACACAGCTATCGCGAGACTTTCGAATAGGGATTCGCAGCAAAGGACCAAATTAGGATAGCTCTACATTATTCATCTATTACGAATAATGAAGGTGAAGCTTTGTGCATTATAATCTGCACTGGCAAAACCATTTTCAGCTTAAAAATCTACACCAAAAATTACTAATATATTAACTATACTAGTTAATATTTCAACTTTTGAAATTCTAATAGCACGACAACCATAAGTTGCCCTTACTAAGCATTCTCCTAGGTGCCCAGTACACATAAAATTTTCTGTTTTTCTAATTGCATGTTAAGATCAAAGGAGCTATTTAAAAGAATCTGCCACTTGCTTGCAAAACAGGATATTCAAGCTCGTTATTTAAAAATGCTTCTTTCATCTATTTTCTAATTTTAATAAATAAAAAATTTTTAGAAGCAACAACTAAAGTCCAAATAACAAGAACTTGAAAAATCATTTTAAGTTGAACCCACAAATCCGGTTTTAAGTTGTGGGAAAACCTGCTTCAATAAAACTAAACTGGTTCAAAGTTAAAATATGAAAAGCCCAATTTATAACCTTCAAGGGTTTATCAATTACTGTATTCTTAAATCAGAATTGTCTCATGAGTTTTTTATGAATAATGGATATAATTCTTATAACACATTTTCCCATGTATATCTTGAAGTATATCAATACCTTTCAAAATTCAACAAAAATTCTAGAAAGATTGCATAACCCTGGATTTATAGACAAAAAGTGTTTGAAGTACATTGGACCATACAAGTAACACCTGTCTGCAATTCCTTAAGGACATTTTTTCTGGGATTGCCTTCTGTTCTGGAAATCTTGAGAACAGTATTTTAAAGGTGTTCAAGATAGGTGTTACCTATTCCAATAAAAGATATATGTAGCTCAGGGTTGAATTGGGAGTCCTTGTTGAATTTTGAGCTTGGTTGTTTGCCCTGCAGATATTTCATTCCCAACTAGATAACTTCACAAGTGAGTACTGATGATGCTTTGGTAAGGCCACATCTGGAATACTGCATCCAGTTTTGGTCACCACGATGTAAAAAAGATGTTGAGACTCTAGAAAGGGTATAGAGAAGAGCAACAAAGATGATTAGGGGGCTGGAGGCCAAAACATATAGGGAACGGTTGCTGGAATTGGGTATGTGTAGTTTAACGAAGAGAAGAGTGAGGGGTGACATGATAGCAGTGTTCCAATATCTCAGGGGCTGCCACAAAGAAGAGGGAGTCAAGCTATTCTCCAAAGCACCTGAAAGCAGGACAAGAAGCAACGGATGGAAACTAATCAAGGAGAGAAGCAACCTAGAACTAAGGAGAAACTTCCTGACAGTTAGAACAATTAACCAGTGGAACAACCTGCCTCCAGAGGTGGTGAATGCTCTAACACTGGAAGCTTTTAAGAAGAGACTGGACAGCCATTTGTCTGAAATGGTATAAGGTTTCCTGCCTGAGCAGGGGGTTGGACTAGATGACCTCCAAGGTCCCTTCCAACTTTATTATTATTATTATTATTATTATTATTATTATTATTATTATTATT
>JAKJMR010017621.1:33051-62726 GCA_024449315.1 Daboia siamensis
TTATTATTATTATTATTATTATTATTATTATTATTATTATTATTATTATTATTATTATTATTATTTTACCTAGTTGGGTATTGAAAAGTCTACAAGCACACAAGTTCAAAGAACACCAAGAAAAACTGTGTTATGTGAGTTTATAAGCCTTCAAATCTCATGCACTATAATCTTGTAGAACAGAATTTCCATGAAGTCACATAATAATTCAGGTTGACAACTGAATTCTAAGGACAACTGAATTCTAAAAGTTTTTATTTTAAATTGTTACAGCTAACGAGTGTGAAAATGATATTAAATTATCTGCAACTATTGAATAATCAGACAAGATTAATTTGTCAGATTATAGAAGTAGAATTAAGAATAGAAATTCCTGGTGTTATCAATGACACATGAAACATTATTTGTACATAGCATCGGCTTTATTTTCAAATTCATTAATGATACAAGCAAGCAATTCTAAAATCCAATTAAAAAGCAAAGGAGAAATAGGCTATTTTTAGTTGTATGACTACATAGTTTTTTAAAAAGGAAAACAACTTTGGGGAACCCTCAGTATAGCAAAATTTATTTTAGAAACAAAGTTTCTTAGTGTTCCAAGAAATAATAGCAAATGGATTTTTGCCTAATTTTACTTCATTTATGAATCTATCAATATGTTGATGCCACTGTGTTAAATATAATTTTAGCTGGATGGATAAAAGGGAAAAAGTTTGCTGTAAATATTTATATCCACAGTTATCAAAGCACCAGATCTATGGCTAGTAAGCTTATCTGATATGAAAATATATAAGGCTCATTATATAATAATAATTGTTTTTACTGAAAAGCTAAACAAGTTAACATGTTTTTTTATAGGTATCAATTGTTACTCCATCTAGGCCAAGGGTTTTCCCTAATCTTAAAATTGCAATTACTGCTACTTATTCCCAAAGAGAAAGATAAATCTGATCCTGTGGAAGACTCATAATATGCATTGGAATTTAAACGGCTTAAATGATTTTCTTCCTTTTCTGAAATCCTAACAAATTCTTCATCAGTTCAGTTCTTTTTTATTAGCAATTTATCAGTATCACTGACAAAACATTTGTCTGATCTATATCAGCTTAGTTTACAAAAATAGAGGGAGGCATTTACAAAATAAAATGTTCCTCCAGTTAAAAAGAAAAAAAACCTTTCCCTATTAAAAACTATGAAAAATTAATCTCATAGAAAAAAGTACCATGTGCTATATTCCTGGTTACTCTAAGAATTAAGAGATTCAGATGGTCAATGTCTACTATTATCAACCAAAAGTCACTGTGCAACTATTGTGTCTTTACTGTAAATTACTGATTTAAGCAAGCTTATTACAGGATAAAACTTCAGAGAAAAATCCCATTATTCTGAATGCTGGAAATACTAGAAATTGCACTCTCTAGTGGTTCATATTTACATGGTCACATATTTAAAACATGATTTCAAATATTCTGTGGCTCCTGCTTGATACAGACTGCTGGCCTTTGCCCATTGTTATAAACAATGAAACCCTAACTGTTCTGCAATTATGGGAAACTAACGCCACAAATCAGCAAGCGATAACAGGAGATAATCTAATAAGAAGAAACAAAGCATTAAAGACAAAAGGATAGGACAGAGCAGTGTTTCTCAACCTCAGCAATTTTAAGATGTGTAGACTTCAACTCCCAGAACTCTCCAGTCATGCCAAGCACAGAACAATGCATTTCCGTCTGGAGCACAAAGGGTAGCATCCATGGACAGAAGCATCTTCTTTTCCCACGAGTCTCTTTTGCCGAGACATTATAAAATAGTCATACCACTATAACTCAAGAGACTTAGAAGGCGGGAGCACGCCTGACCATGTCACAAAAAATAAAACAAACTACGATTGTTGTTGTTGTTAGTTGCGAAGTCGTGTCCGACCCATCGCGACCCTATGGACAACGTTCCTCCAGGCCTTCCTGTCCTCTACCATCTTCTGGAGTCCATCTAAGCTCACGCCTACTGCTTCAGTGACTCCATCCAGCCACCTCATTCTCTGTCGTCCCCTTCTTCTATTGCCCTCAATCTTTCCCAGCATTAGGCTCTTCTCCAGTGAGTCCTTCCTTCTCATTAGGTGGCCAAAGTATTTGAGTTTTAGCTTCAGGATCTGGCCTTCTAAAGAGCAGTCAGGGTTGATCTCCCCTAGGACTGACCGGTTTGATCGTCTTGCAGTCCAAGGGACTCGCAGGAGTCTTCTCCAGCACCATAGTTCAAAGGCTTCAATTCTTTGGCGCTCAGCCTTTCTTATGGTCCAGCTTTCATTGCCATACATTGCAACTGGGAAGACCATAGCCTTGACTATATGCACTTTTGTTGACAGGGTGATATCTCTGCTTTTTAGTGTGCTCTCTAGATTTGCCATGGCTTTCCTACAGAGGAGCAAGCGTCTTTTAATTTCTTGGCTACAGTCCCCATCTGCAGTGATCTTGGAGCCCAGGAAAATAAAATCTGTCACTACCTCCATTTCTTCCCCATCTATTTGCCAGGAATTGAGAGGGCCGGATGCCGTGATCTTGGTTTTCTTAATGTTTAGTTTCAACCCAACTTTTGCACTCTTTAGTTCCTCTTCATTTTCTGCCATTAGAGTGATATCATCTGCATATCTTAAGTTGTTGATGTTTCTACGATACTGAATCTAAAAACAGGGAAGTAGTCTCACATGCCTTGTGAAAGCTACAGCCCAGGGCCATAGACCTTTCCTCCACTCCTTTCTTTGCAGAAATATTTACTGTTTGCCTAAAATGCCCGAAAGACTGAATGCCCTGCCATGTCTTCGAAAGGGCCCAATAAAACCATCGCCTTCACATTTCTGGAGCAGAGACGAGGGGACTCCAAATACCGTACACCCTTTAAGAGACGCTTTTCTTGATTACCACTTCCGGGGTGCGCCCCGGCAAACCACACAATCAACATAACAATTTCCGGTGCCTGAGACGACCCTCGCCCCCACCCCCGTAAGTTCTTCCTCCCACCTTGTCACGTGCGCCCGAAATCTTATTTGAACCTTAGGAGGCTTTGAATCTTGGCCAATATGATCTCATGGTATTTTTGCACTCGGGTGGGTAGGTGAGCTTAAATAAAAAGCACCAATCCAAAACAAAGGGTTTTCGCCTCCACGCCCTTCTGGAGAAAAAGGAGCCAATCGCAATGGAGTAGTCAGGGCGAGAGGGTCAAACCTAATTAGAGAGGCGTGGCCTGGCTTGAGACTTAGTTTGCTGGTTTACATGCAAGGTATATCCGCTGCAGAGTTTTACTAGACCAACATCGGGATCGCCGGTGCTAAAGGTGGGCTTTCTGACGGAGCGTTTCGGAGACGTGGAAAGACTCATCGTCCTTTCTGAAGGCTGCTCCGTTAGCCTGTCTTAGAAAGCGGGTGCTTCGGAGTGTATGATATCGAAGAGGGGGAACCAAAGTTGGGTGCTCGCTCACAGTTTTAGCCGCTTGGTTCTGTGGGAGACAAAATGGGGGTGAAGGGAATCTGATGAGGCTCTACTTGTCCATTATCGCGTTCGTTCGGCGTCGCCTTTCTCTCTTACCCCCACCCCCACCTCCTGGGTCATCTCCTTAGAGGCAGGACTTAGCTCTTGTAGATAGCGACACAGCCTCCTTGAAGGTATTGGCTTGAGGCCAGTACTAAAGGCCCTCTTCTAAGCTGTTGATTCCTCCGTGAGTCACCAGACTGCCGGGGGGGGGGGGGGGGAGACCCACCAGGTCCGAGTCTTCTATCCAAAGGGATTTCCTCCCTAGTGCTTTTAAGAGATACTTTTTCTGTTGGAGATAATCAACCCAATAGCTTGTTGGGTTTGATTATGATTATGTCAAGCAGTTTGTTGGCTCTGGGTGTGAGATGCACAAGTATATCGCTGGACAAATTCAGACTCTCAGCATTTGAAAATATTGTGGTTCTTTAATATACAGCTCTACTTGCAAGTTGCTACATGAAACATTTACAGTTTTCTCTTAAGTAAATATCTGACACGTCCTTCTGATATTGATATTGCTGAGCCTTGATGAACAGACAGACAAAAACATGGTGGGAAGGGTTAGAGCAGAGGCAATGAAGAAACAGGCACACACAAAAAACCCTGTAAGACATTTCGTAAGAGGGGAAACTAGCACTCTTCAACAGCTCCCATGAATTCTAGAATAATAAATGGAGTTCCTGGATTTTCAAATGAATTTCTGCCTTGTTTTCTCGCTGGAGCTTTCTTGCAAAAGTCAGAGAAAGAAACTTTGGAAGGACCACTCTAATGGATCAAGCAGTTAAACTTGCATGTTTCAGTTAATGTAGCCTTATAATAAAATAGATTTATTTCGCCTAATCATGTTTCTTGGAGGACTGACAAAAATCTGATCTTCCTTACTTTCTTTTTCCAGTCTTGCTTAAATCTTATGTAAGGTGCTATTAAGTAACTTCCCTTCTTGTAGTAATTGTTATTCAGTACAAGATCGAAGACCTTTTATTTGTAAACCACAAGCTGTACAGCTTTAACCGGGTGCCGGCGGGTAACACCCAGGGGTAGGGCCTTCTCAGTGGACGCGCCTACCCTTTGGAACCAGCTGCCCGCGGAGCTTAAGACTGCCCCCGACCTCCGTTCATTCCACCGGGACCTGAAGACCTGGCTCTTCGAGCTCTTTGGCCCAGGCTAAGAATTTTTTAATTTTTAATTTTAACTGGCTTTTTATTTTCTCTCAGGATTTCATTTAATCTTTTTAAATTTGTTTTAACTTTTGTATTGATTTTCTTTTAAATATCCTGTAAACTTCCCTGAATTGAGGCCTGCATGGGTTCACAAGCTGTTACATTACATTTGACAAACTCAGCTTCTTCTCTGGGCCTCTTCAATGCCCTCAGAGACAAAAGGGCTTACTACTGAACAACTGCAGCTCTGAGATTGGAGCAGTGAAAAAAGGGAAGTTTTCTTATTGTTGGAACAAACAAAATAGTTACTCCTCAATCAATCTGAGTCATCTGAGGAGAGGCTATGAATTTTGTGTGCATATGTGATTGAGATTGGAGAATGAATACATTGAGGAACTGTGTGTAAGTATCTAAAGCACAAACTTGCTGTGTCATGTGATGTGTTGTGACATATTGCAACTTTTTTCGCATTGCCGGAAGTTGGGGTGGCCTGGCCTCTGCATGATGCAACCAACCCGTGGGCCAGCAGTTTGACACTCCTGATTCTAAAGCATCTGTATGAAAATGGGGACTACATGCTTTTAGCAGTTTTCAACTGTCTACTTGCAATCAATTTAAATGATTCTTCATTGAAGTGCTAGTTGCTCTGGAGCACCATGGGCTTTGGGACCAGAGCTTGTGGGAACAGTCTTTAGTGTTGTGAACATAGGATCTGGGATAAGTACATGCACATGCATTTTAACTAACATTCTTGGAATTCATTCACAATTGTCAAATGGTGCAAGAGAATATGGAAACAAAAAGAAGGAACTGGTAACCAATTTCAGCATTGTCACAAACAAATGTTTCTGAATTGTCACTGTGCATGCACAGGCATTCTCCTTGTTTCAGTTTCCTATGACATTCTGATAATGATATGGAGCTGCTTATTATTCTATGGGGCAACTCATAAGCTGTAATATATTATGAAGCATATGATAAATATGTGAGTAGTACAACTGGACTTGCTTAATGATAAAGACAAATTGTATTGGGTTGGATCATTTTTTCCAGATCAGTGTACAATGAGATCTGGTGTATATATGAACCTGGATATTGTTTTTTTGCAAACGGCTAAATAGCTAAAATTTGTGAGCTTCTGTAGCAGAGGTTTAGTTGGCCCTTTTCTAAGTGGCTTCTGCATCAATTGAAAATGTTTCAATGTTTTTGTAAAGAAATGTTTTTGTAAAGAAAGTTATAATTGTAATATTTATTTTAATTTTTTTCTCCTGTCATAATCAAGAACTTTTTATTGACAATTTAGCTTCAGTTAAATCAGAGAAAAACTTTGACTTTATCGTCTTGGATACAGCCTACTCTGGGATGTCAGAAGTGGGATGCTATTCAAGTATTAAAAGTAGCTAGGATATCAGTTAATATGATTTGTTTCTTAAGAAAAACTTTTATGTGTTCATTTAAAATTCTAGGCATAAATGGCACCATGAGGCATTTTAATAACCTCTGCATAAATTACAAGAAGTTCTGGATGTAATAATAATTTCAGAATGTTAATTACTGGAGCTTGGGTACTCTTCCAATCAGCAGGATCCTGGAATACATATATAAAGCTTTGTAGGGAAAGCCAGTAGGATGTCTCAATTTTCTCCAATCTCACATTTTTAGTGGTAATCTATGGATTACAGCTCTCATCTTGCTCTGTAAGGGGATAGTTAGAATTTTGATCTCTTACGTGAAGGGCACACACAATTGAACAAGGCTGGGTATGGTTTCTTCTAGCAGGGTATTGAATCAGTTATGTACTTTCATGGGGTATTCATTTTTAGGGAGATATGGTTGGGAGACGGGGCAAGAGTGCACATAGGCATGTGTGTGGGGGTATGTGTACGCACACAAATACCACTGTTTTGGAATGAATGCAAAATATTTCGTAGTATTAAAAATTGAGCCCTTACAAATTACATTAAATGTTCAAATGAATTGCTATTTTCTTCTAAATTGCTATTTTCTTCTATTTTCTTCTTGACTCATAAACATTACATAAATATAATGCTGAAATATTTTCTGAAAGAAAAAAAACCTAATAAAGCATTGTCCTTACTGTTGATACACCCTATATATCCTGCTATCAGGTTTTCCTAAGCTTTGCAACAAAAGCTGATCCACATGATCTTTCCCTGTTGCTTTTAATGACTGTCACATGAGGTTCCTTTAGCTGACTTTCTTAGCTGAGTCATTAAATAGCTAGAATTCTGCGCTATAAAAGGTTAGCAGCAGCTCTTAATTTATGAGGAGGGCTGTGTATTTCACAGCAGTGCAGGCCTCTGAAGTGCCTTCTCTTTATTCTTCTGTCTAGGTTCGTGGCTAGTATGTGGGTGCACTTCCTAGTCTTCCTGGTACTGAGCAGGACAGCCTCTTCTTTGCAGTGCCCTGATGGGCAGAAATGTGAAGGGTCTTCAACATGTTGTAAGCTCCCTGAAGGAAGTAAATATATCTGTTGCCATCAGCCTCAGGTAGGAGTTGTTATGTTATTCTTCTAAGGAAGGGGCAGAAAATGGTTTCCTAAACAGATGGAAGCATTTTCATTAGCAAAGCTTGTGTTGATTACATGAATATTTTTATTTATTTATTTTAATCCCATTTATATCCCGCCCTTTTCCGAAGACACAGGGCGGCTTACAATTTAAGCACAAACCAATGTGCTTAGCAATAGCCTCAATTCTATGTATATGCCTGCTTATTAGGGCTTTCGCCTCCCCCCCCCCCCCAAAGCGGCATTATTACAAAGTCAGCTTATTGCCCCCAACAATCTGGGTCCTCATTTTACCTACCTCGGAAAGATGGAAGGCTGAGTCAACCTTGAGCCTGGTGGGATGCGAACCTGCACTAATTGCAGGCAGCTGGTGTTACTTAAGGAGGCATTAGCCCACTGCTCCACCAAGGCTGGAAAAAATGTCAACATAAGGAAAAAATGTCAATAGAAAAGAATATATGTAGGTCAAGGGGATATATGCTCTCTGAGAATATCAAGGACTTCATTAAAAAAAGATTGAATATTGCTGTTTTAGTAACCAGCTTTGTTACGGGGCATCCAGCTTCTCTGGAATGTAGAAAGAGTGCAGAGAAGAGCAACAAAGATCACTAGGGGACTGGAGGCTAAAATATATGAAGAACGGTTAGAGGGACTGGGCATGGCTAGTCTAGTGAAGAGAAGGACCAGGGGAGACACGATAGCAGTGTTCCAATATTTGAAGGGCTGTCAAAGAGAGGTCAACCTATTTTCCAAAGCACCTGAAGGCCAGGCAAGGAATAACAGATGGGAACTGATCAAGGAGAGATTCAGCCTAGAACACAGGTCTGCAACCCGCAGCTCTGGAGCCACATGCGGCTCTTTCAGCTGTCTCCTGCGGCTCCCAGTTCTCTGCCATGTGCAGTCCAAAAAAAAAAGTGAGACTAAAAAAGTTCAACCAATCAATTCAAATATGCAGGGTAGGTGCATATCTCGCCTTGGCTCCACTCTTCAGTCAAACCCTGTTCTGCACATGTGCCCATGTACGCGCATGCGCACACATTTTTTGCGGCTCCCAGTTTTTCCTTTTGTGAGGGAACCGGTTCTGAGTGGCTCTATCACTGTTTCAGGTTGCTGACCCCTGGGCTAGAACTAAGGAAAAATTTTCTGACAATGAGAGCAATCAACCAATGAAACAGCTTGCCTTCAGAAGTTGTAGGAGTTTCATCACTAGAAGCTTTCAGGAAGAGACACGACTGCCATCTGTCAGAAATGGTGTAGAGTCTCCTGCATGGAGGGGGGTTGGACTAGATGACCTACAAGATCCCTTCCAACTCTGTTATTCTATTTTTTTATGAATCCCAAAGGTGCTTTTTCAAGAGCAACTGAACTTCTTTGTTCTTCTTTGAAGATGTTTCACTTCTCATCCAGGAAGCTTCTTTGCCTCTGATTGGATGGTGAGGAATGAAAGGATTTATATTCCTTGCAGACATTTGCATTCCTGAGGGAAGTTTATCTCTGTCCTCAAAATCACCTGAGTGGTGCAAATAGGTGTCGAGCCTTCTTGGAACTGCTGAAAGGACAGTGTTGTGGACTAGATGATATTGTGTTCCTCCCCCTCTGTTGAGAGAGGGAAGTTGCCTCTTGAAAAGGACCTTTGACTGATAAATCTCCATAGACACTACTTTCGAGTTGTTGACAATTCCTGAAAGGATATACTGTATTAAGCCTTGCAATTTGCATAATATCTTGGGAAACAAAATTAGTTATGTTGTTGCCTCATCTTTTTTATTTACAGTTCACAGGAGCATCCCTCCGCATGTTGCCCCCAGATAGCAGGAATGAGGCATCTGGTGTTATGTGTCCCGATGCTAGCACATGTCCAGTGACACACTCCTGCCAGCTCAGCCTGAATTCTACCTTTGCTTGCTGTCCTTGGGAGGAGGTGAGCTTCAGGCTTGAAAACGAGATAAGGGCTGGCAATGATCAGAATACCTTTCTTAACAGAGCAAGTTTAACTGATTTTCCCCATACCTCCTAAGTTGTTCTTATCTGCATGGCATAACTACTTTGCTCTATACTGAACTGAAATGTAACAGATCAAAGGAACAGCTTTTAATTTCCAGTGGCCTTCCAGTGTAGGAGATTATAATTACTATTCTTTACAGTCCATGTATCCAGTGATCAAGCTATCTGGGAATGTTGGATTTGAAGTCCCTAGCATCTGGAGATTTAATAGGTCAGAGAAACTAAGATAAATATTCTAATAGGGCTGAGGACCCTGGGTTCCTCACATATTATTCAATTACTGCTCCTTTTAGCCAAATTATATCGGGGAGAATAGGCAATAACAATACTATCATTTCCAGAGGACCATATATTTCCCATCATTTTCCTGTTTGGATTTGATGCCTAAGTGGAGGTTAAGTAGAAATGAAAAATTGTGATGTTGAAATGTTCATTTCATTTCCTAGTTGTGCAGATAACTGACGTCTTTGGAAACCTTTTATTTTTATTTATTATGTATTGTTTTATTATAGAGAATAAAATACAAATCAGTGAAACAAACAAAATGAAACAAAACAAAAGCATACATTCAACCCTAATAATAACAAAAAAGAAAAAATAGTGTACAAAGCTTTTATTTTGACTTTTCAGAATTTCCATGGCACTTGACCATATTAGTTGAAATTCTGGAAATTATAGTTCTAACACACTTGGAAGGTACCAGAGAAAGAAATGTGTTGGCTAAGAAGGGCAGTTGTTCTAGAATATGAAGGCATATTGCAATCTTAGCAAAAAGTTATAGAAAAATTATTACTGAAAGGAAAGGAAAAAAACCTGAGGACATATACAGTGGCTTCATTTACTTCTCATTACAGCAAGCTAAAATGGCAACACATGTCCTTCATATCTCTGCAACTAGTTCACAGTCATGGTTGGTAACTGGCACATCTGTTTGAGAAATTAACCTTCAGGGCTTATAACACTCCAGTTTCCACTGAGATCTTCTGTATTTGCTGTTCTGAAAAACTTTAGGGCCTTTGGCTCTCTTTTATCTCACTTCCAGGCCATTTCTTGTGCTGATGGCCATTATTGCTGTCCCCTTGGTACCCACTGCAGCACTGATGGAAGACTCTGCATAGAAAATGAAGGTATTTGGAGACAAGTAACAATACTTCAGTAAGAAAAATATCTCCCAGTTAATTCAAGGAACTCAATTCAGTACTTCTTTAGAGGGATATATTTGTTTCCCCAGGGTAAGCAAATAAGAAAAGCTACCGTATTTTCCGGTGTATAAGACGACCCGGCGTATAAGACGACCCCCTACTTTTAAGAAGATTTTCAAGGTTTTTCGTCTTATACGCCGGAAAATACTTGAATGAAAATGAATGAAAATACTTACATGCCCTGCCCTCCCTGTCCGTCGCAGAGGAGGTGAAGGCCCGACTGGCCCCACCGGCCCTCCCGCTGCTCCCGCGCTTCTGCTGGTCCCCGAGGCGTAGCGTTTCCCGGGTGGCAGGCAGCGCCACGGCCGGCGCCCCTCCTGCTTCCCCCCCCCCAGGCCGCTTCTCTTCTACTGTCGGCCGAGGCGCGCTCGGCCCGGCCTCCGGTCCCTATTTGCACGGCCGGCACACGTGCTCCTCAGCGCCGCAGGAGCCGCCGGAGTGGCTTCCTCAGCCACCGTGCGCGGGCAGGCCCCCAGCTGCTTCGCGCGGCCGTCTCACTGCCGCCGCCGGAGCTACGGGCGTGGGCAAGCTCCCAGCTGGCCCGCACGGCCGTTCTGTTGCTGCTGCCGGGGCCGCGGGCATGGACAAGCCCCCAGGTAACTCGCGCGGCCGGCACGCATGAGTTGTCAAGCCCAAGGGGCTTGACACCCGCCCTGCCCTGCATGGAGCTGGACTGGGCGTGCAGCCTCTCGGTGTGGCTACTTTTCTTGGGCAGCCTGGCGGTGCGGCTCCTGCGCTGGGACGTGTTGCTGAGCCGGCGGCTGCTGCTGAGCATGAGGCTGCTGGCCGTCCTGCCGCTGCCCCTCAGCGCCACGCTCACAGCGGCTGCCTGCTGGCTCGTCTCGGCCAGCACCGCCGTTGGAAGCACATCCCCGCGGGGGAAAGCGGTGCTGGTGACAGGTGACTCCGGCGGGCACGAGGCCCTCCCCTCGGGCCAAGAGCCGACAGGCAGCGCGGCCTTCGCGTGGGGAGAGCCGCCCGACGCTCCCGCCCAGCCGTGTCCCGGAGCCGCACCGGAAATAGCTCGGTTGCGCGGGGCGACCTGGCTTTTCAAGAACGGGGACGCTCGACTGTTTTTTTTTTTTCCCTGCGTATAAGGCGACCCGGCGTATAAGACGACCCCTCAACTTTTAAGAAAATTTTCAGGGGTTAAAAAGTCGTCTTATCCGCCGGAAAATACGGTAAATTTGCTTTTTTTTTTTTTAACAAAAGGATTTAGAATAAGTTATTTTAGCAGTTGAGACTGAAATGCACAATCTGAGACTCCTAAGCCTTATTGCAACCACCCAAAGCCTTAGGGATGTGATCTCCAGAGTTGTTGCCAGTTATAATAATAAATCTGATCACTGGATGAATGATTAAACTGATGTTTACAGCATAATCCCATTTAGTAGATTTAATTTTAATGTAAGTTAAGTTAGATATAAGGCCTAATTCACTCAGTATATTGCCCTTCATGTATTTATATTGCCAGGGAGTTTATTTTAAGGTGGTTTTGATTTGAAAAAGAATCTTATCGTGCCAGAGGAACCTCATGGTATAGACAAATCGTGCCTGTTTTATGCAGAAGAGAGAGAGAGACTTTAAATTTCCAGGTCTTCAAACTTAAGATGTCCCTTCTAAGTTTTACTTATTTTGCATTCCAGATTCAACCTCAGCTGTCATAGTCAGGGCTGTTCAGTGCCCAGATAGCGAATGGGAATGCCCAGATGGCTGCACTTGTTGCTTAATGGCTGATGAATCTTGGGGATGTTGCCCAATGCCAGAGGTAGGGAACTTAGATATGGGCAAGTGAAGGAATTTTCATCCAGACAGAGGTAAAATCTGGCTCTTTGATTTTTTAAAAAAATGAAGAAGTCACTGAATTTCACTCTCCTTTTCATCAGCCCAGAGACTCTTTGTGGTCAGAAACGTTTTGGGCCAAATACTTGTGGAGCAAGCATCTCTAAATGATTTGAATCACTTTTTGTTACCTAAGGTTTTTTTTTTTTTTTTTTTTGTCATTTCTGTTATTTCTGCTATTTTTTAGTCCGTAAAAGGACTGTGGAGTTGTGTGTGAAGCCAGGAGATCCTCGCAGATGTCTGGCTACTAGTCCGTCTGTTACTCATTTAGCATCACCCAGGAGGCATGTGTGGCTTAAGGTTTGCCCCCCTGTCACCTAGGGATTACATTAACTAGAATCTTGTGAAGGCTAAACTTCAGAGGAATATTCTGTTGCATTTGTGTCTTTTGGCCTACAAACCGACAAGGCTGAATGTGGCAGATAATCAGTGACCAAATTCCGATAACGTGAATTTTTGGTGCTTTCCTAGGATTGGGGATAGGGAGAATTGTAGATGTTCCTCTCGGAGGAATTCCAATCCCATTTTTATTGTTCCTCCTGGCAAGCATATGCCCCAAAACAAAACATTCCAGTCTCCCATTACCATGGATTTACTGGCTGGCCTCCCACACCTCCACCTCCCAAGTTCCATGGTCCCTCAAAACTTATCCATGCTGCATCGACTTTCCTAAAACAAAAGAAAGTGTTGGCCAACATTTAGGTTATTCAGTTTGCTCAAATGTCACCAATACTTTAAAAAATTTCTCAGTTGCATGGTTCATTTGGGGTTTTAATAAACAGAAGAAGCACTGAATCACATTCTTGCATCACTTTCTGCTCACCCAGAGTTCTGAGCAGTTTGTGTCAGAATCCAAACAAAGAAAATATTTTCATGTAACTGGGCAACTACTGAGGCTAGATGTATTTTTTTAAAAAAATATGAAATAAGATTTCTACCAGCCTTCCCATTAACAGGTGGAGACATCTGTAAAACAACACATAAAATGAAGAAAAAAAAAATAGTGTGTAACACTATCTGGTTTTTTTTTCTAGGAAAGTGACTTCTATACCTAGCCTACCAACTACATGCTTTATTTTGCTTCTCAGAAAAGTCCAGCTTTCTTTTTAAAATAATTTCATTTAATGAATCTGTTGTTGGCCTATAAGTTCATATTTGCTTAGACTATGAAAGAAACAATCACAAAGCAAGTTGCAGTGTGAAATCACTGAAGCAAACAAGTACTCTTAATATTCAGTGTTGCATCCCGCATACAGTAAATATTAGGGTTTTGCATTAATATTCCAGTGTGCTGTTTTGATTAATAATTTTTTTAAGTAGTGCGTTGGTACAAAGCTGTTCATTGAGCACTATGGGAAAAGATAACAGTGGGGAATGATGGTGCACTCATCCCCTTCTTTTCCCCAGGCATCCTGCTGTGCAGACAAGATACACTGCTGTCCCCATGGCACAACCTGTGATCTAGTTGAGGCACGATGCCTTGAAACTTTTGGGGAACAGCCTCTTTCAAAGAAGTTTCCAGCAAAGAAACGGACCCTGGCGTTAAGTATGGAGTAAAGAAATAGAACTGGGTTTATTGTAGCTTTTCTATTATTCATGGTGAGATCGATACTTTAATCCAGTGGTCCCCAAACTTTCTGGCACCAGGAATTGGTTTCAGAAGAAAAATTGTCTTCCACGGACTGCTAGGTGGAGAGGGATGGTTTCACATGCAACCTAGATCCTGCACATGGACACATGAAGCTTCACTCCTCTCCCACCGCTTCTATAACTGGTTACGAACACACCATGTATTAGTACCAGACTGCGGTCCAGGGTTGGGGACCCTGCTTTAATCCATTATAATTGCTAGATTAGGTAGGCTGGGTGATGCTTGCTCTTCAGCATCCTATGCTCGCCAAAAGGGATAGCAATCCATTCCACTGCCCATCTTTCCCAGAGACCTTTTATTTCACCTCTTGAGAAGGTAATCTTTGCTCACCTTGCAGATCTGACTCAAAAAAACCTCTGTCCTGGTAATCACTCTTCCTGTCCAGATGCTGCCACTTGCTGTCTGCTTCCAACTGGCCAATATGGTTGTTGCCCTTTACAAAATGTAAGTATAGGGTAGGATTATCCAACTAGCAACCTGGTGTCTAGTTTTAAAAGGAATTTCCTATGTGGGTCTGTTGACATTTGCAGTGCTGGGGTGGAGTTAAAAAATGCAACATGATATATGTTAAATTGTAGTGCAACTCCAATCCCATTTTTATGTGCTTACAAAAGGGGCAGGGCTTTCATCACAGTGCTATCTCAGCCATCCTGTTTTGATGACACACAGCCAAGCCAGGCTGCAGTCATATGATAGATTTTGGCCAAATGTGCAAATGGCTAGGAGTGCCTGCGTTGTTCAGTCGGGGCATCTGTCCCTGCTTATGGTGGAAGTGAGAGATATTGGAGGATTCCATCCACACCCGACTTCATCACTGGATTTTTCTTGAGAAAACTGGGATGGCATCTGCTAAATAATTTGGCTTGATGCCTTACCTTCCAGACACTTTCCTTGGTATTGGGATTTGGGAAGGTATGAAATTGATCAAAGGGCCTTTTTAAAAGGTGGTCTTTTGGTCAAGGAATATTTAGTAGCATAACTTCATTAAAGGTTTTCTGCCTTGTTTATTCTCCCACAACTTTTGCTGGTATCTTAAATGAATTACTGTGGTGTGCCATGAATTGTTTTCTTTTTTTTTTATTAAAGAGTTTTACAAAAACAACATTTTATAATATATCCCCAAATCCCCCCCACCCCAAACCCACCCACTTCCCCCCCCCCACTTCCCAGAGCTAAATACAGGATTATAGTTATAATAATCACATTCTAAATAAAAATTATGCATAATATACAATTAACCAAATTCATAATGTGCTTTAACTCCCCTTTAACATAACTACATACAGAGTACCAATAACAATATTCCACTAAAATCTACTCATAAGCTAAATGGAACTTTTTGGTCCCATATTTGTTCTGAATATAATCTATCCATCTCCTCCAAACTGAAATATATCTTTCCTGTGAATGATCTTTCAAGTAAGCAGAAATCTTAAACATTTCTGCAAGATTCGAAACTTTAAACACCCATTCTTCTATAGTAGGCAAACTATCCTTCTTCCAATATTGTCCCACCAGTAACCGTGCTGCTGTTATCATATTCAACATCAAATTAGTTTCTTTAACATCACAATCTACAACAATACCCAATAAAAACAATTGCGGAGAAAACTTTATCTTTCTCTTAAAAATCTTTTGAATGTTCCACCAAATTTTAATCCAAAAAGCTTTTATATTTCTACAAGTCCACCACATATGAAAATAGGTGGCTTCTAAACTACCACATCTCCAACATTTAGACTGTACATTAGGATACATGTTAGACAACTTCTTGGGATCCAGATGCCATCTATAAAACGTTTTATAAAAATTTTCTCTTAAGTTTTGAGCCTGAGTAAATTTAACATTTCTGACCCAAATTATCTCCCAAGTGTCCAATGAAATTGGTTCCTGAATATTTTGTGCCCACTTTATCATACAATCTTTAACTAGTTCCATTTCCGAATCCAATTCCATGAATTGTTTTCATGGCTATCAGTATATGTTGTGATGCTCCATTAGAATTATTTCTGGTTGGTGATCTGGTTTTTTCTTTTATCTTCTTTTCATACTTGGTTCTATCTTCTTTGCATATTGCATTTTATGTTTACTGTATTTTGATTGTTTCAAATTATTTGTTTCAATGGTTTTCAATATTTTCAGGCGTTAGGACCCAAGCAATTAAAATTAGGGGTAATTTTAAGTTGCCAATATTTTTCAAGTCTTTTTAGTCTTCTCCACCCTACCTCTTGTTCTTATAGGAAAATAATACAGTAATACATACAAAAACCTGGTATGTTTACTTATTGCTCTCAGCTTTTCCTTTTCTCACCAGGCTGTGTGCTGCAGTGACCACCTTCACTGTTGTCCACAGGGCACTCAGTGTGACCTGAAGCATTCCATGTGCACCATGACACCTGAGGGGTCATGGCCCATCACTCACCTCACTGCAGGCCTCCAGACAGGTGAGATGATTAAATGCTATGATAGGTCACCAGCTAATAGGAAGTGTCATATGTAAAACAAGGTGCCAGAAGAAGCTTCATGTGATTGGAGAGGACTAATAGTGAAGAGCCAACTTTTAAAGGATTGAATGCGAACCTCTTGGGCGGAAAAGGCATGAGCTTTTTGGAGCAAGGAGAAAGGCAGCCTAAGGCTTCAAAAAGAAAGAAGTTTAGAATTTATTTTTTTCTTTTGGATTAAAATAATATTTCCCATGTTTTGGATGTTGGACTAATTGCTATTTTAGATGATCGCTGATTGGGTAGTTACTGTGTTTCCCAGAAAATAAGATTGGGTCTTATATATATATATTTTTGGCCTCCAAAAGAGGCACCAGGCCTTATTTTTATATTCACCTCCCGCACAGACAGCCCCGCCTAGCCAGTCCACATCTTCTGTGACTGAAGGAGCAGCTTCATTCTGCCGCTGCATTCCGGACTGCATTTTGCAATCAGGCTTTTCCGGAAGGCCTCTGCAGCCGAGTACCAAGCTATGGATTAAATCCATAGTTCAGTTCTCAGCTGCAGAGATCTTGAAGAACCGACCTATGGATTGAATCCATAGCTTGGTTCTCGGCTGCAGTGGCCTTCCGGAAAGGCCTGTGACTTGAGAAATGTAGGCCTGGCTGCAGAAGACGCCGCAGAAATGGGCCAGCAGTGAGAGGCCTGGCTGTAAGGTAAGTAGGTGCAGGGGTGCATGGGGCAGCTCCACCATCACGACCACCCGCCATAGCTTGATTTTTAGGTGTGTGCCTCACCCCAAAACTAGGCATTTTGGGGGTAGGGGCTTATATTAGGCCTGCCCCAAAAATCAAGCTAGGGCTTACTTTGGGGGTAGGCCTTACTTTCGGGAAAACATGGTAGTGGGGATTTTTGCCAGTTCAGTTCTCAAAGCAGCTGCTTCATTTCCCCATATGGCAGGACTGACCCTGCCCTTGTGGCCCATTTGGGAAGCTACCAGTGAGGGAAATGAGATGCTGAACTAGATAGCTGGTGGATATAATTCAAAAATCGGGGGGTGGGGGGGATGATTCTTTCTCCACCTTTAAAATATGGCATGAGGGGCAAAACTGTAAAATATGGCATGAGGGGCAGAATCTAGTTTTTTGAGAAAACATGCTTTCTTCCAAAGGAAGTTTATACCTTTAAAGATTGCAAAAGTTTCCTGTTCTGAGCAATGTCTATAGAAATACAGGAAACCAGAAGCATTGTTCACTAAGACTTAATGTGCAAGAGACTAGGATGCTTGTGTCTTGCCCAATCTCTCTGTTCTACACTTCCTAGCAGAAGAAGTAATTTTTGCATTAGCATTAAAGAAAACAAATTAAGCACATTAGACACTTTATAGTACTTTGTTTCATATTCTGTACAAATCAAGTGAGAAACTCATGGCTACAAGCATGTAAATATTTGCTTATTGCCAAATTTAGATACACTTTACATGCCTAACTGATTAGGTGAGTGCACTTGTATATGACCGTGTTAGGACTTTATCTCACATTTTCTTTTCACAAATTGAGCACTTAGGGTAGTTCCCTCCTTAAGTTCCAGGAGCAACCTTAATTTTTGGTAACATTCCTTCTCCTTTCCATATGCATATATTCTGGATTTTGTGGAGGAATTGCTGGGCTGTCATTCACAGAACCCAAAGCCAGCATCTTTGCTGACAATTTTGGAAGTTATAATGTAGCCAATCTGGAAGGTGCCAAATTGGGGAAAGCAGGTCTATTGGTTGCTTAAGAAAGGAGAACACTTTGTGTTCTTTGAACTTCTTTTTCATCTTGCAGCTCACGATATACAATGTGATGAAGAATTTACGTGCCCAGATGGAAATACTTGCTGCAAGACAACCTCCGGTTCTTGGGGGTGCTGTCCACTAGAGGAGGTAATATGTTTCTCAGAAAACATGGTTAATTAATTTGGAAGCTTGGGAGGGCATACTTGGGGTGCTGATAGGGATTCCTGGTGGTCTTAGAGGAACTACCAGCTTCCATCCTGGTATTTGCTATTTGAAAGTGTCCTTCAGCCAAGATTCCAAAAAGCATTTATCAGTTGGAATTGGCACAACTGGCCAGATGGATATTCAGTAAAAAAACAACCTCCTACCTCCTCTTTGGGCATAGTATTCTGATTGTGTTTTGTGTCCTTCTCAGGCTGTATGTTGCCCAGATCATATCCATTGTTGTCCAAAGCATTACCACTGCATTTTGTCAGAAGGGACCTGCTCAACAGATGGCCAAAGTATTCCTTTGGTGTCAAAAGAAGACACGAGCTCCACAACAACCTCAAACATAGATTCAAGCTCCACAGCAGCCTCAAAAATTGACTCAAGCTCTACAGCATCTTCCATAGGCCAAATGGTCCAGTGTGATCCCTACACAGCTTGCCAAGGTGGTCAGACTTGTTGTCAGCTTGTAACAGGTGCTTGGGGATGCTGCCTGTGGACACAGGTGAAAAGAGACCTAAGCTTATTTAATGCTACTGTGAGGAACAGAGGAATTGTGAAATTGCTTTGTTTCCTGTCAGGAACTCCCTAGCATTTGCATAGTTTTGTAAATAGATGCAAGAAAGGAAAGGATGGAATTGAGTCTAGTCTATGAGTGAGGAACAAAAGGGAATTAATTTTGGTAAATGCTGTTCCCCAGATTCTCCTTAGCTTCCACTGCTAGTTCAGTCCACCTCTCACCTCATTCATTGCTCATAGCTGGGACCCTTTCAGGTGTTCACAAAATTATAATTCTTTCTTAGATTATATGCATCCCAGTTGCTAGGCTTTCCAGGATGTTCCTGTGTTAAAGTTTGGGGTGGGGGGTGTCTTGGAAAGGAAAAGGGGGGTTATTTTTGTTTACTTACACATTCTGCATCATTTGTTTCTGCAGAAGTGCAGCAGAGTTGTTGACTCCAATACTGCCCAGTAATGGTTTTACAACTGTTCACCTGAGAGGCCTAGGTCTATTAAAAAGTCAGGCATTTTTTTCATAGCTGAGAGCAACACTTTTTTAAAACTACTATTTTGGGAACCAAAGGTTTCTGAGGATGTGCAGTAAAATCACCAGTGAGCATATTTCAGTCCTTTCTTTGATGTGGTTTGAGATCTAGAGGCAGAATGGGGACTAATGCAAAAGCAAATTCACTAGTTTTAGCACTTTTTAAAAAAATTCTATCACTGGCAATTTGATATTAGTTCCTGAAGGCCAAACCAGCAGTTTCACATGGGTTGCAGAGTCTTCAAACTTTGTTTCCTAGGAATGGCTCTTGGGGAAAAAAAGGTCTGTCTGTCTTATGCTTTTTCGTATTATTTGGCCTCTTGCAGTTGGAGAGCAAGAAATGGGGTATCATCAGTTTTGGCCTCCAACCAGAAATGGTTTTAAGATGAAGTTAAGGGACTTTGGTTTCTCTACTTTAATTCAGGGTAGGAATTCCTTCTGGTCCAGTAGGCCACTAATGAATTTTAGCCCTTAATGTGACTTTTCTTTCTCTTGCCAGGCCACTTGCTGTCAGAATCAGATTCACTGCTGCCCCAGTGGTTACATCTGTGATTCATCATCAGGCACTTGCCTAAAAGATGGAGATCGTATCCCTTGGGTGGAAAAGATAACAGCAGTTGTTGGCAACCTCCCTTCAAGCAAAAATGTGAAGTGTGATGACCGGTTTAGCTGTGCAGATGGACAAACATGCTGCATGCGCTTGGGAGCCTGGGCATGCTGCCCCCTCTTTCAGGTAAATTGAGGATTTCAAGGCATAGGCAATTTTCCTTCTTGGATAGATGGTTGACTTAATCATCCATAGTGTCTTATAGGAAGAATATATTTGCATACATTACCTTTGGGGCATTTGGGACAGCCTGACAACAGGGCATTTTATTGGATGGATACTCTGGAAAATCTGCCACGAGTGGCTTAAGTGAAAGTCTTTTATTGGTGAATTAGTCAACGAGCTCAGTCTCCCCAACCTATACTCTCCGTTGTTTTGCAAGGTAATTTCCATCCCCTACTCCTAAAGCCATTGGGGTTTGCTGATGGAATGGGATCTTGAAAGCTGGATCTTAGAATCCCTGATTTCTAATGTCCTTTCACATTCCTGTTATGGCTGTGAATTAAGCCTGGAGGCCAAGCTAAGGCTTTTCTTGTTAGCAGAACAAACACTATCTCTGGAGAGTCATGAGAGAGTCTCATCTATCAGCCATTAAGAGCTTTCAGCTGTTCTTTTTTTCTAATTCATATCTTATTTCAGGCATTTTAAATTTAACATGGAAATGGGAAAAAGAAGGAATAAAGGGGTGCTTTTGCCTTTTGGACAAAAGTTTCTTTGAAGCAAAATGGAGCCATGATAAAAATAAGTTTTATTTAGGTAAAGGTCCCCCACACATGCGTGCTAGTCGTTTCCAACTATAGGGGCCGGTACTCATCTCCGTTTCAAAGCCGAAGGGCCAGCGCTTGTCCGAGGACATCTCCGTGGTCATGTGGCCAGCATGACTAGACCCCAAAGGCGCACGGAACGCTGTTACCTTCCCACCGTAGTGGTCCCTATTTTTCTACTTGCATTTTTACGTGCTTTCGAACTGCTAGGTTGGCAGAAGCTGGGACGAGTAACAGGCGCTCACTCTCTTACGCGGCACTCGGGATTCGACCCACCAAACTGCCCACCATCTGATCGATAAGCTCAGCGTCCTAACCCACTGAGCCACCTCGTCAAGTTTTATTCATATTTTTATGTCAAACCAAGCAGTACCTCCTTTTTTGTATATTCAGGCAGTTTGCTGTGAGGATCACCAACATTGCTGCCCCTCTGGCTATACCTGCAATGTGGCAGCCCAATCTTGTGAGAAACGGCACTGGCCAGGCCCTGTTGCTGCTGCAGGGGGGCTGCTGACTTGCTCACAAACTGCTGCGTCCAGCCAGGATGTTTTATGTGATGAAGAACACTACTGCCATGAGGGCCAGACCTGTTGCAAGGCCAAGAGAGATAGCTGGGCCTGCTGCCCATATAAAAAGGTTAGTGCCCAGACTTATAGATTCGGTCGTGGTGAACAGTTCAAAGGAGACCATGGATGGGTGGGCAGACAGAGGATGGGTCTCCCCAAATCAGTAAAGCAATGTACAGTATGTTGTTCCTCTGCATTGTAAGAAGACCAATATTTTACTATAATGTTGTCTTGTCATTGTACAAAAAGTAAAGGCAGCCTTGCAGGAAATTAATCAAATTCCACCATAAATTTTCTATGCAATGTTTTGAGTTCCTCAGAACTTACATGCATTGATAAAACCAATAAGGCAGGTGAAGTTATATTCAGATTCAAGGGATACATTTTTTTTTTTCCAAAATGTGCACGTTTTTAATTTTGGTAAGGCTAGTTAGACTACTGAAAAATAAACTACAGTTCTTCAGAACCTGAAGAACCTACTGTTGCTGTGATATAATGTAAGCCGCTGCATTACACATCAACTGTATTGTACATTCAGATCTAAAGCTATTTCTGTCTTATTATTAAATATTTTCCCAGGTGATTCTTCCTTAACTTGTAGATTTATTGAGAATCGTGTAAGGATTTTGAGCAATGTTTCTTCATTAAGGATTGATGGACTTCATTATCTCTTTTATTTCATAGGGAACCTGCTGTCTTGACAGGCATCACTGCTGTCCTTCTGGCTTCTATTGTTCTATGTTCGGATTTCATTGCTACAGAAAGAAGCCTCTCCGTTGGGATACTGGCAGCATCTCCCCACGTTCTATTGAAGCCCATGTTCTGCTTTGAAGTGCCTTTTTGAGTGGATTTGCTCAAGGCCTTGGGTTAGAGCGAGCTGTTTCAGGAAGAGTGGCGTAAGGTGAACCAGGGCCACTTTTGCCAAATTGCTACTCAGATCCTAAAGGATGCCTTCTATTCTACCCCTTGTCACCACTATGGGTCAAATGGGCCATATTCACTTACATTAAGTCAACCCTTTTTACTTCTACACTTTTCCCCACCTTTCCATCCAGGATTCAGTGCCCTGTCCAAAGTCATGAGGGCTATAACCTGGAATCTGAAAAAGCCGTCCTCCTGAGATTCTGCTCTGAAGACTTCATGGGCGCAATGATTTTCTTTCTCTCTGTCATTCCTTAACCTTGAAAGAGGGGAGTTTCAATCACTTTCCAAAAAAAAAAAAGGAAAAAAAAATGTAAGATTGGCAGATGATTTTGCCACGTTGCCCTTTCCAGCCCTGTCCCACCTCATCCTATCTTTTCCACTTGGCCTAGTGTATTGATTTTCTGTATGGCATCACCTAATTTCTGAAGAGTGTCTCCTTTTTCTGGTAGTGTTTGCAAAATACAGGGATACTAATTGTCTGGATGAACCACTGCAGGTGTCTCTAATCACTTTTGCTTAAAGAAGGGCTGCCCAGCAACTCTTTCATGAAGTATAACAGCAATTCCTACTTTCTTCTTAAGATTTTACTCTTTATTTATAAACAGCCTCCAGTTTTTAGAAAGGCTTACTTAGCACTTTGCAAGGAGGTGTAAGCTTGTTTCTGAGTCAAGTAACAGGCATTTGTTTCGTTTCAGTTGATAACATGGATTTTGGCACCTGAGCAGATGGCAGGGAAGATGGAAGTCTTTGATTATCTTTCAGTATTCTGTCCTGTGATCCCCCATGCAGAATCAGCACACCTGATGCTACTCCCTCCTTTGTTTTTAACAGGGGAACTTCAACTTACACGTGACAGGTGCTTTCTCTGTTACCAGACCTTGATGCTATGTTGTGTGGAAAAATCAAATAAAATTTGATCAAAGTAATAGTGCAGTTTTATATTTTTAACTAACTTTACTTGCTAAGAAATGTAAAGAAACTTACAAAAGGGTTTTCAGAATATTACACTCATGGATTAGGTTAATGGAAATTTGAAGGGGGGTTCACTTGATTTTGAGATCAGGGGAGACAATTCAGTCTTTCTTTTTACACAGTATCTTTTGGGGATTAACAGCTTGGTCCTTCCTTACAAGGATAGGTATCTCCTTTTGTTGACTACCCCTCCCTTTGTGAGTGCAAAAGGCAGGTTGCAACAAGTATATCCTAAAAGTACACCTAAGGAGATGGTATATTTGATCAATAGAGTCAAAATGCATTGGATCCATTGTTGCAACTCTTCTAATAATTTGAAGACACATACATTCTACTGTACTTTTAAGGACTTCAGTGCATTATTGGAGAGTTGGGGATTTGTTAAGTGAATTAAATAAAGGCAAGTCTAATAACCGTATTGATTGAGTTACTTTCTAACATTCATTCTACACAAAGCTGTCACTGAAAATACTAATGGGAAAACCTTTTCCCATTGCCTCATCTTCAGAGCTACTTATCTGTAGCTAAAATGTTTTCTAAAAGTATGAAAACCTTGATTTTATTACTTAGACATGGGGGTTGAATTGGCATGTGACCCAACCCCACCCACTTTGCTTTCTAAAAAGGCTTTGAGATAAATTAAAATTTAGCTACTATTTTATCCAAGCAAAAAAGGAAGAAGTAACATTATCTTCTACATTTGAAAGGCAATATTGGGATCTGCAGTCATGTAAACAGCTACTGTTACACATTTGATTATTACCATTTATATTTATAAAATTTTTATACCGCCCTTCTCCCGAAGGACTCAGGGCGGTGTACAGGGCAATAAATATCAAAATACAAAAGTTAAAAAACATTAAATAATTGTGCCTGATATAATACATTAGTTAAAATCCATGTTAAAACCCAAACCCATCAGACCAGGCCAGCTTGTTCAAATAAATAAGTTTTTAGATCACGTCGGAAGGAGCGAAGGTCGGGGGGCCATCCGAAGCTCAATCGGTAAGTGGTTCCACAGGTCTGGCGCGCCCACAGAGAACGCCCTCCCCCTGGGGGCCACCAGTTGACATTCTCTGATCGGTGGCACCCTGAGGAGGCCTTCTCTGTGGGAGCGCACTGGATGGAGGGAGGTTGACGCCGGCAGCAGATGTTGCCGTAGGTAATCCGGACCCATGCCATGTAGGGCTTTATAGGTCATCACCAGCACCTTGAATATGATCTTTCATGTCCTAAAACACTGTAGGTGTGCCACCCATCTTTCAGTGCAAGAAGGAATGTATGAGTGCAAGTGTTAGTAGATTTCTTGTATCCAACACAGGCTGTATTTTATTCAAGACAAACTTCAGATTAAAGCTCATGAGCTAATTTCTTGTATTTTCATTTATAGCACCATCCCAATATTTGACTATAACTATGTTACTTGATTAAATTCAGTTCAGTGAAAATATTTACTTGGTAAAAATTTCCAGCTTCTCACTGAGTGTAGTTTTGTATTGAAATAGTCCTTGAATAGCTTGAGTGTTTCCTGCTGGTATAGTACTTCTACATCCTGCATCCAAAGTATCTTTGTTAAAAATTGCAAAATTTGGTACAATATTTTTCCGGTGTGGGGGTCCTAGAATGGCAAAGCAATGATGTATGTTTAAAACAATCTTTTTTATAAGCTACGCATCGATCAAAGATTCTCTTTTAGGAAAACTTCATAGCTATTATGCTACTTCTAGAAGAAGCCAGATGCTCTCTAAGTATCGGCCTATCAGTTCACTATCTTTATACCCAGTCTTGTGCATTTAAAGATAAAAGATGGCAAACATCCCTTTTTAAAAAATGCTGAAATTCTATAAAACAGAAGCACAATCAGACACCCCCAAAATGCACTTGATCACAAACCCCATCAGTTACATTCAGCATGATTAATGATCAGGATTATGGGAGTCCTGTCTTAGAAAGGGAAGCACCAGTTTATCTAATCCTAACCCTTTCTAGACCGTGGTGTTATTTTATTTTAAGCACAGGCTTTCCATTTCTGATTCATATAAGTTCATAAACTGAGACTTGCTTCGAGAAAGGTAATCTATAAATTTTGAGAATAAAAAAAGTGAAAATGTCAAAACTTCTCAAAAGGCCCCTAAATTCTAGAGAGAAAATAGAAAATAGTTTCACATCGGTGCAGTTTCTTGTCAGAATGGAGAAGATGGAGCAGTTCTACAAATCTAATAATCAATGTACACAAATATTCATTTTTCTCTGCCCTAACTGCACTTGCCAATGTGATGTTACCAAATACAATAAACATTGCATTCTATGATTATAAAAACAAATTGAATATTAAATCTTTTTTCAGTAAAACAAAAACTAAACATGCACCTAGCTCCCAAATTTCTTGGAGTAATAAGAAAAGCAGCTTGGGTGAAATTTACATCATTCAATCAGAATTGCCTCTGCAAAATACCAACATTAAAGAAATCTTAAAACATTTGCTCAAATAATTTTTCGGATAGATTTTTCAATAGCAGAAGAAGCATGACCTTATTCAAAAGCTATCATATTTCTCATTGCAATTTTTCAGGTTTTAGACACAGCAGCAGATAGGTGTGCATTTGTATCTAGGCCTTTTAAAATATTGCACAAAAAACTGGAGATTCTGCTAAATGAGACAGACTTTGTGTGTGGTGGATGGAGTAGTCAGATGTAGCCTGTACAATTTGAACATCACACACAAAAGATGCCTCTGTCCAATTTTGGAAGAACCCGTCCTTTCCCAAATCGCCTACTCTGCTTGTTAAGTATCTCCAACCAATACCTATTTCAAGCAGTTCCATTTGCTACCAAAAATGGGTTGAATGCATCTAAATTTGGACACAACCCCATTTTCCTCTTAAATAGCTGTTAAGATTTCTCGTATAGGTTCTGAAAAGCCAGTTTATTCAGTGATTGTATCACAGCAGTAGGAAAAATGACAAGTACTTGGGGTACTGTCATTGCTACCCATTGTTTTTAATTCTACCGTATCTTGAATGAAGTAAAATACTCAAAGCCATTTTCTAATGAGCACATATTGCATTAAATCCAACTCATCACTTACCAAATTTTGCAAATATTAGCTCAGCACCACAGTAGATAAAACCACAGCAATTCAAATACATTGAATCTATGAACCAAATAATGGGCAAACTCCAAAAGCCGTTAACTATTTTGTTCTCATTAGGAAAGTAGTTAAGATTTCCAGCTTGCTGTATGGAGCTGAAATTCTCCTTCAAATGATTTATGTATTTAATTAGAACAGCCTGCAGTTTCACAAGGCTGACTAGAATATACTGCTCCCAAGTAGTTTCCTGCTGCTTTTTGTATGAAATACATAAATAGTAAGACAGGAATTTAAACGACCAAGGAAGAAGACTGACCTTGGACATTGCTAAAATAAACAGATTTTTCAAAGTACAAATTTTTCCATCACTTCAAATTCACAATCCTTCATTACGTCTCACAATAAAGAACTTCCTGAAGAACCATGTTATACATTACATGCCTTTAAAGTAACATTTCCCACTTCAAAATAAAGTCGAATATTTTTTTAATTCTATTTCCCTTAAGTCAAGGTGTTTTTCCCCACCATTTGAGTACTGCTTCAAGTTTCAAGAAAGCAGACCTTTCTTTGGCTCAACAATAGTTTAACTTGCCTAACTTTTTTTTCCAAACTTTAAATTGTTTCCAAGCTCAAGAGGTGATGAAATCATTCCTAAATCAGGGATAGGCAACCTAGTACCATTTATATTTCTGGACTATAATTCCAAAGTAATTAATATGGGAGCTTCAGTATAAATTATCTGAAGGATATCTAATTGCTGTCTAAACTGCAATATCAAATATATGTGTTAAATTAACCATCAATTTATTTATTTATTTTAGTTTTACTTTCAGAGCGGTTGAACTTACTTTTTTTAATTCATCAAACATCAATTCCAGGCACGTTTTTCTTGACTTTCATAAACTGAATACAAGGTTATGTGCCAGAAGCAGCCAGTCTGAAATTTACTTTTTTTGTTCATTCAGATTCAAGGATATTCACTACAGGGGGAAAAAAATCTAACTACATCTGAAGACATATTTCACTAACCTAAAGTTTAATTTAATTTATTATGCAGAAGTTTAAAGTCATGACAGTCATCCAGAATTATCTGCTCCATAATTCAAACCTCTATAAAATATAAAGTAACATCAGCCATCTCTATGAAATTGAGGAGGAAAACTTCAGAAGAACATTGAAAATTCCTATTTGATTCCTTTTAATATAAAATGTATAATTGAGATATCCAATGTACAAATACAAAAATGTGCATAATAAAAGGTGCCATAATACTGTACATACAGTATAAACTGTTTTTAACAAAATAATTGAAAAAAATCCCTGGGACTTCTGCAGATCTGGAAGAAACATGAATACAAGTTTTGGAAATATCAGAAGATGAGCGTAACTACTTTTCTCTTCTGTTCTTTTGCACAATACCATTTAGCAGCACGAAATATCTCTAAATTTTACTAATGCCAATTATTTTTCTACTGGAGATTATTTCGCACCCAGTTTGCTAGATATAATACGCTATGAGAAAAAGGTATGCATTCTCTCTCAAGTGAAGACCATCAAATCCAAACAGAAGTTTTCCCATCCCCTGATTTACTACTGCCACTGCTTTTGTTTGAGCTGCCTCTAGGCTTCTTCTCCTTGGAACAAGATGGATTGTTCTGATTATTGTATGCATGGATGGCAAGATCTAAGCGTTCCTGAGCTACTTTGATTTCTCGCTGGATGTTCTCCAGTTCAGTGGGAATGTTCTCCTCATTGCTGCCATATTGTTGTTCTTGGGCAATATTGGCTTTATTCTGTTTATGTGCTATTTTGGCATTAGACAACTCTGTGTACTGTATCGGATCAGGTTTCATTGCAATATTGTACCCTGGAGGAGCTGATGGGGTATTCCAAATAAAAGGATAGTGGTAAGTTCCTGAATCTTCTAGCTCCTTTCGCCTGCTGTTCAGTGTGTCCCGAATGGTGCCAAATCCCAAGTGAAGCATTTCCCAGATGTTCAGAAGTAAACACAGACCACTCACACCATACATGATGAGCAAGAATATGGTTTTTTCTGTGGGCCTTGAAATGAAACAGTCAATAGTATGAGGACATGGATTTCTGCTACAAAGAAATGTTGGACTGACTTCAAATCCATAGAGTAAGTACTGGCCTATCAGGAAGCCAATTTCAAACATAGTCCTACTCAGCAGTTGAAAGATGTAAATCTTCATAAGCCCATCTTCTCGGATTCGCCTCCTACCATCATGCTTTATTTTTGCGAGGGATGGATTTTGTTTGTTCTCTTGTTCACTCTCTACCTCAATCTCTGGATACATCATTGGATCTTCCTCATTATTGTCTTCTGCTTCTTCTAAACCTCGGTGTTGTTTCCAGCGCATTTGAAGAGGTTTGCTTCGTAACTTCCGTTCCGTTTCACCATGTTGCACCATCCGAGCTATTTTGTGAGCAGCATAGCCTAAGTACATTACTGAAGGAGTAGAGACTAGGATGATTTGAAATACCCAAAACCTCACATGGGAGAGGGGGGCAAAAGCATCATAGCACACATTTTCACAACCTGGCTGTTCTGTATTGCAAACAAATTTGCTTTGTTCATCATAATAGATGGATTCCCCTCCCACAGCAGTGAGAACAATGCGGAATACAATCAGCACAGTCAGCCAGATCTTCCCAACAAATGTGGAATGATTGTGGATCTCCTCAAGTAGACGGGTCAAGAAACTCCAACTCATTGTGGTCAAGGATGTTTACCTAAGAACAACAAGGGAGGGGAACAGAGTAGGTTTTAAATATATTCTTTTAAACAACGGAAAAATATGCCGGCATTGAATTTGAATAATACATGATTTTATCATTTTCTATATATTGCTTTTATTGCACCCTGAAATAAATTAGAAAATAAGTGTCCAAAATTATTCCATTTAATATTTATTAACATTTTATAGTGACATGATTTAGTTCTACTTTTATTTTGTTAATGTGAACTTGTCTAAAAGCCCAAGCCAGAACATATTTATATAAATATTCAATTTTATCAAACGTCCCAAATTCAGTCATGTGACTGCACAGGAGAATGAGGGAAGCTGTCAAAACTTCAAATCCAGGTTGTAAGGACCCCTTTTGGAAGCAGTTGTAACCTCAAGCAGTTGCTAAGTGACTGATCATAAAAGTTGAGGACTCTCTGTAATATCCAAACAGTTTCCAACAAAGGACAGATAGCCTAGTACAAGGGTAGGCAACCTCGGCTCTTCCATGACTCATGGACATCAACTCCCAGAATTCCTGAGTCAGCTATGCTATGCTGACTCAGGAATTCTGGGAGTTGAAGTCCATGAGTCATAAAAGAGCCGAGGTTGCCTACCCCTGGA